>JACN01053351.1:0-15853 GCA_000787155.1 Scartelaos histophorus | reverse complement strand
AAAAAAAAAAAAAAAAAAACATGGTTGGGATATTTATAAGTTCTGAGACATTGACATTGATATTTGTGTAAAAAATTAAAACATGATGCTTAAAAAAATGGACACACTCGGACAGTATTTGTTTGAATATTATGGGGGAAATCTGAAATTTCAAATTTAAAAAATCTGAAATTTAATTTGGGACTAAAAACACTTGAGAAAATATGACAAATAATTTAAAAAAAAATGATTAGATTTAGAGTCATTTAAAAGAAGTTTAAAAATCATCAGTTAAGGGCGGACGGTCGCACCACATGAACATTTCAACACTTTAAGTACAAAAAAATATGCAGAATAACTAACAAAATCTGAAAAAAATATTTGTTTCCATGGAGGTCAGAGGTACTACAGGTATGTGGGGAATTATTATGAAATTTTAACCTTTTTAACTGAAGAAATTGCAATTGGACACACATCCTGTCACTGACCCAGTAACAGACTGCCTGGTGGTTGGCGCTGTCCGTGGTGCTTGAATGAACCCGGGAGTAAAAGCAGCATGTGGCGTTGGCTGTAAAGCGTTTTTGGATTTTATGAATGGGAAAACCACTGATAGGACACTGTTCTATGGGGAAAATAATGCAAACTGTCTTTTCAAACTGTCACTGATCACTAGTCCCGCTTTCTTAATTTTAGAAATACAGCAATAATGACACTTTTATCGAAAATATTGGTTGGATCTGGATCCCATCATATCGATTCAACCAATTAATCTGATGTTACCTATTAACATTTAGTCATACGAAGCTTCAGTTAATTAAGATAAATAACAGTTTTATTACACAATTGGATCTATTTTGTAATAAGTTAACTGTGTTTTGGGGGAAAAAAAGGTCACTGGTATTGGTTAAAATCAGGACCTAAAGTCAAAGTATCGATATTGGTATTAGAGACAAAGAAGCTGGATCGGTGGAAGCCTAAAATACTATCTTAGTATTAGTATTATCTTGTTCTAGCTATGATAAATCCTGGTTTAAATGAAGATGCTATGAAAACAAAATATACATTTTAGTACGCAACAATTTAATTCATTACTTCTGATGAGAATTATAGTTTGTAAAAGTTGGAGAAAATGTGAATATTGGGTTTAATTAATTACGATATTTGTACTTTGACTTGTAAACATGCAGAGTTTGGAGGTGTGAATCTAAAGAATGGTGCTTGTCGCTGTCCGTGGTGCTGAAAAGAGACATTTCTACTACAATATGGGTTTTTCACTAGATTCTGATTGTGTAACCTTTTTAACAGTACAGTTTGTGTAATTTGAGTGTGTGGTTCTCAAACTGTGGGCCAGAGACCATGCTGAACATTTAAACGCACAAGTCACAATATAGTTACTTTGTGTACATGTGATTTCAACTTTGTCCCATTTGAAAGCACGATAATGTCCCTGTAGCTCGAACAGAATCACTCGTGTTTGGTGTTGTCCTTTCGACTGGAAAAAGCTGAGGTTTTTTATCAGATAAAATTTTTTTTCTAAATAAATTTCTGTCCTTGTGTCAAAAAGGGGAGAGTTTGCGCGATTGTAATTCAGATTTCTGTTCATAGTCAAGGTGAAGAGTTTCTGGTGTTTGTGGAATATTCCTGCGACCTGCTGTGGCTGTGTGCTTTGGACATGCAATCGATGACAAGACGTGACAAACAGCTCATTGATTTTCAGAGCTTTCAGGGTTCAAATTAGAATTCACTGATAATTCACTGGTAAACTGGGCTCAAAGGAGAGTTCAACACAGAATTTGTTCAAATAAGTGACTCTTTAATATGACAAATGACACAGATACACAACTGGAATACATTTCTCTACTAATGTCAGTTCGTGTCTGGATGTGATGTGTAAGATGTTCAGGACTTGAGGCTTGAATCGACTTGGACTTGAAGGTCAGTGACTTGGGACTTGACTCAGACTTGAGGCAACTTGATGCTTGTCCTAAAAACAATAGATGTTTTTAGAAAATACTTTTATTTTTACACTTAATAAATGTGGTACTTAATTTTACAGAACAAACTGGAACATGCCCTTCTCACCTCTCTGTTTGTTACTTTGGATGGAACTGAAGTACTGTGATGTGGTATCCTCAAATATCTTACAGTAATGTACAGTACAATAAAGTATAGTGCAATAATAAGACAGTAATATAAAGTTCAATGCAGTATAACACAGTACAATACAGTACAATACAGTACAATACAGGATAATACAGTATAATGAGGTATAATACAGTAATATACAGGACAATACAGTATAATACAGTAATACAGTACACACAGGGAACTAGATAGAACATAATCCTTCATACCAAAATGACTGTTATTAAGCACTTTTAAGTCCTTTCTGTTTCTGACCATAATGATTCATTCAAGATCTTAACAAAACATTAAAAAAGGGAAAAAAAATGCATTTCTACAACTCATAAAAGTATAAACTCATATATAAATACACAATGACATTTTAAGTACAATTTAGTTTAAAATCCATATAAACTGTACAAATCTAAGCTATACTTGGTACATTGTTTTACAGACTTGAAATGACTTGAAGCTCAAAGTAGACAACTTGGACTTGACTTGGACTTGACTTGGACTTGACTTGGACTTGACTTGGACTTGACTTGGACTTGACTTGGACTTGACTTGGACTTCAGGGCCAGTCACTCGACTATGACTTTCCTGTCTTTGACTTGGGACTTGACTCAGACTTAAGGTCAAAGACTTGAGACTTATGTGAGACTTGCAAAACAATGACTTGGTCCCACTTCTGCTGATCTATCTTAATTACAAAAAAACATCAGACACATTATTTTTGTTTTATGTGGGGTTTGGTTCTCAAGATGATCATCCAAATCACTCACATGAGTCTCTCATTTGCTTTAAACCTAAAATGCCTTTGTGATCTGAACGGTCACTCTCTAAACCCCAGCACCTGCATCCATCATGACTCTGGGCCTCTCCTGGTGAAAATATACTTTGTACTTTTGCAGTACCTGGAAGACTGAATGGGAAAGTAAGAGGGCAGGAGGGGTGGGGTCTGGAGGTGTAAGGAACAGTGTGATTGGTCGAACAGGTGTCCACACGCTTAACACCTGGCTGTATTCAGGGCAGTCTTGTGGGATGTCACATACTTCTTGAGATTGTGATGTCCAGTGGAGAGAGAAAAGAGCTGTTGACTGTTTTTGGACACAAAGCTGCAAATGTTCCTAGTTTGCACCAAAATTACCAAAGAACGACAAGGAACAGTTCAGAACAGACCTTCCATCTCACTTTTAGTCTTAAGAAAGTTTAGTTTCACTTTTAAGTCTCCATATGACACTATTTTCCGATCTATATTATAATGTTGTTTCTTCATCACAAACAGACCTGGAGTTGTTTCGTTTCATTCACACATGTTTTTCTCTCAAACAGCTCCACCTTGTGATGTCATATGGTAATACAAGAAGTGCTCCACTGCGTTTTTCTCCATACACCTTCACTAGAATCAGGAATTGCCAACTGCTACTGAACTAAAGGTAAAAGGTAAGCCTTTTTTTTTTTTTTTTGAGACTAATAATAAAGGATTACTCAAACATGAATGAAACAAAACATGAAGAACTTGAACTCCAGGGTTGTCCAAACTTGTGTATTTGAATAGAATTGACTGGGTTTGGTTTGAGGACCCTGTTGCTGACACAAACTGCTAAGTCTTTGCACTGGAAACAAACAACATTTCCTTTTTCCGGACCAATTTAATTTAACCAAGCAGAACACGTGAATGAGTTTCTTTTCTTTTCTCACGGACACATCGGAGCATCTGCTTTCTCTTTCTCCAAATGTATCTTTGCATACTGTGTGGGAGTGTCATTACGCAGCTATGAAATGTTTTAAAATTGGAGATGCTGTGATGCTGAGCGAGAGTGATGAAAAGCAGCTATTGTTACACATGAAAAATAGAGTGCAGATTTACAAGAAAAGGTTTATCTCAGCATCTCGACAGGTCAGTCTTCGTTTTATCGCTTCATCACGGACTATCTAGAGTTTAGGAGAACCGGTTTAGTGACGGAGAGAACACCCAAACTTTTACTCGCCCTATATTCCTATTCAAAAACACGCATGGAGTTTGGTTTTGTTTCATTCACACATGTTTGTATCATTAGCCTGTTCACATCTCCAAACTCAAAATGCATTGTTTCTACCTTGTGATGTCACGAAGTGGTAGTTTTTGTGTCAACAGCTACATTTTACCTTTTGTTTCGAAGAGCTTGGCAATTCCTAGGAACAATATCGTCACGGTATGAACCTCATGATACGATATTTACTGCAATATCATGGGAAAACTCACGATATGGTGCGGAGGCTCACGATATCATGATATTTTACATAAAAATTTGAATAAACAGCCTGAAGTTAAGTGCAAAATTCAAGTAACAACTAAAACATGGGATGGAACATTATCCAAATCTCTCAGTACAATATTTTCTCCATATGGATCTCATGGTACGATATTTTTTTTCGATATTTTGCTTACAGAATTTTGAACACTTTTTACTTTTAAAATGCCATGATAAGCCTTTAGTGCTGTTATAATACAAAAATAAGAATTGCTTAATAACCGTTATTTCTTCACGTCGTCTGCACTGAAACAGCAAAGGATCATGGTCTATGTAGTTTCCTCTGTTTTTTAAGCTATTACTGCACCACAACAATTAATTCAAGCAAACAGACTTGTGGATTTGATATATTGTGATGGCCATGATATTATTGTGAGACTTTTGACAATATAACATCACAATATTTCAGTTATTGCTACGCCGCTAGCTATTCCAGAGCTGAAATTATCCAAATGATTCAAAATCCAAAATCGGTTAACCCCGTGGCATCACTGTTTTTTTCTGCTTGAGAGAAGAACCATAAATCTGCAGGTTTATGTGTTAAACGTGTGTGAATGAAACAAAACACAACTCCTGGTGTCTTTGCGATGAGAAAACCACATTATAACATAGATCAGAAAACAGTGTGATATAGGCCCTTTAAAAATGTACAATAACCTTATCCTCCAGCTAGATAATTCTGTCCAATTTAGCTCAAGAAGTGAAGATGGGGCCCCAGGAGCTTCAGTGTGTTTTGCCCATGGCCCCTGACAGGTTGCCCCATTGGGTACTCCTGCGGATCAAGAAAACACATCTTACCTTAGCCCGGACTTTATTTCGTCATTTTTCACGTAGAACTGGTGTCAACTTCAAGATGCATCGTAACTTTTTGAGTGAAGGACCCTCACTAGGTTATTCGGACTGACCTATCGCCACGGAGACACCACCAAGCCAAGTTCCATGTCAGATCTGTGGAGTGACTCTATTCGTCGTAAGAAAACATGTTTTTAAAGATATTTTATTGGCATTAGATGTGTAACATTTTGGCTTAGAGTGCATCGCTTGCTTGTTTCTATAGATATATCAGCGCTCTTCCAACAATGTTCCGCAGTGTGACATTAAACAGCTTTACCTTACATTTATTGAAGTAAAGGTGGTTATATAGCTCAAAAACACCAAAAAAAACCCCACAGATCTGACATTATCTACCAGAAAAGTTAAACAATGCACCTTTGAGAACACTGGAATTGAATTTAGAGTTAAAAAGGTTATATATACCAAGCAAAACAATAATCTCCATGAATACAAGAGGGTAGTGGACCATTTATTTGTTCATTTTGACTTTGTAATATATCTAAGAAAGAGATAATATGGGTTTAGTCCTGTATTAGTCCTGGGTAAATATGTTTCGATTATTTAACCCTGGTTCAGTTCTAAGCTAGTTCATTGATTTTAGTCCACACCAATCTACTTTTCGCCATCTTTGTTTCGATTTTGTGTAAACCTAAGTCCTGTTTAGTTTAGTTTAGTTTAGGTGTGTAACTTTTCTAGTGGAGGGTCCGTCAAACGCATTTTTTCATGGATATGTTATTGCTTTGTCTGGAATGTTTCACAATATGGTACTGATCCTTTCTATCTTCATGGAGACAGGTCAGATCTGTGGAGAGGCGACCCCGCTCACAGTCTGAACACCCGTTTTTCTCTGTATTTTTGAGCTCTAAAGCCAGTTGTAATTGGAGACATGAAAGTCGAGCTGTTTAATGTCATGATGGCCATGATGGTTTGCATTAATTTTTTAATTAAATAGATCGGATTTAAATTATTCTCCTTCAAGTTTTACATGGAAATAATTATTCTGAATTAAGGTTTACGCGGAAAACACGTTAAATCGGCTTTATTTATGGTTCCGCTCAACGTCTGGTTCTCTAGAAGTGTTGATTGGACACAGGGACACCAATGTATTTACGTCTACATCAGCTGCTACCGGTGTTTTACTTTTTCTTTCCACTTTTGCTGTTATGTGCTTTGCTTTGTTGTGCTTCTGCTTCAACTGTTTCCACTTGTTTTTGATCTGCGCTGCGTCTCTGTCCGCGAACCCTCCTTGTTCAAACGTTTGAAAAGGTTTGTGTTTTTATGTTTCCTGCCATCCAACTTTTCATTATTTGCAGTTCTTCCAGCGCACTTATTAAAGAAAAATGTTTGGGTTCGAGACCAAAGTTTGATCCGGGCTGCCTTCAAAATGTACATTTACCTGATCGCGGAATAAACTTATCCGGCTTTAAAATCGAAACAAACCACGTGCTTAATTTGGGATTAACTAACCCTAATTCTGAATAAATTTAATTCTGAATAATCATTAGGAATTACATGTTTACATGGCCTTTTTTATTCTGAATTAAATGATTTTCAAAGCTCTCATGTAAACGGAGCAACTGTGGAACATACGATTCCCCTTCATCGTCTTTTACATTGGGTTACATTTGAAGGGTACACATTTTCAGAGTGCGTTCAAAAGAGAGAGTTGTATAGAGTTGTGCGGAGTGTGTACCTTGGCCCATGTTGGCGACCTGTAGAACAAAAGTGTGTGTTTGCCGCCCAGAGGAGAAGCACACACACGTTCATTATTGATGCGTTGCTTTCAAAGGCCCGGATTCACTCGTGTCCATTGTTACCTCTGCTGTTGTTCTATCCTCGCTCTTTGAAAGGAGAAGAGGAGGGAAAAGAGGGAGAAGAGTGAAGGAGGTACAAGGAGGAGGGAGGAAGAGGATAGAGGGGGAAGAAAAGTAGGTAGAAGAGGAGGAGAAAGAAGAAAAAGAAGGGAGAAAGAGGAGGGAGGAAAAGGAGAATGAGGGTGAAGAGGAGAAAGGAGGAAAAGGAGGAGAAAGAGGAGAATTAGGGAAGAGATGGAGGAAGAGGGAGGAGGTAAAAGAGGAGGGAGAAGACAAACAAAGAAGTAAGAAGAGGAAGAGAAGGAGGAAAAGATGAGAGGAGAGAGAAAGAGGGTAGGATGGGGGGGAGGAGAAAAAATGAGGATGAAGAGGAGATGGAAGAGGTAGGATGAAAAACAGGAGAGTGGACAAGGAGGTAGATGGAGGAGGGAGGAAGAAGATGGAGGAGGAAAACAAGGAGGAGGAAGAAAAGTAGGAGGAAGAAGAGGAGGGAGGAAGAGGAAGTAACAGAAGGAAGAAAAAAGAAGTGGGAGGATATGGAGGGAGACGGAGGATGAATATACGGAAAAGGAAAAGGTAGGAAGAAGAGGTAGGAGGAAAAAGAGGAAGAGGACAAGGAGGGAGGAAGAGGATGTAGAGGAAGAAGAGAAGGAGGAAGAAAAGCAGGCGTAAGAAGAGGAGAGAGGGGGGAGCAAGAGGAAGTAGCAGAAGTAAGAGGGAGAAGGAAAAAGAGGAGGAAGGACACAAAGGAAGAAGGAGGAGGAAGAGGAAATGAAGAGAAGGCAGAGAAAGAGGAGGAGAGAGGAGAAGGATGATGAAGAGGAGAAGTGAGAGGTAGAAGGGAAAATAGAAAGAAGACAAGAAGGAAGGAGGAGGGAGGAGGAAAAAAAGTTGGAGGACGGAGAGGAGAGCGGAGGGAGGAAGAGGAAGGAGGAGAAGACAGAGGAGGAGGGAGGAGAAGGAAGATGTGGATGAAGAGGAGAAGGAAGAAGGAGGATGGAAAAAAGAGGGAAAAGGAGGAAAAGGAGAGAGAGAGGAGGATTAGGGAAGAGACAGGATGAGGATGAAGAGAAGGAAAAGGAAGAGGTAATAGAAAAAAGAGGGGGGAAGACAAGGAGGTAGAAGGAGAATGGGGGAAGAGGATGGAGGAGGAAGATGAGGAGGAGGAAGGGGAGGAGATATAAGTAGCAGAAGGAGGAAGAGGAGAAATAGAAGGGAGAAAGAGGAAGAGAGTGGAGGGAGGAGAATGAGAATGAAGAAGAGAAGGAAGAGGGAGAAGGAAAAGAAAGGAGAGAGGAATAGGAGGATGGAGGAAAAGAAGAAAGGTTGATGTGAAGGAGAAGGAAGAGGCAAGAGGAAAAAAGAGGAGGACAAGGATGGAGGAAGAGGATGGAGGAGGAAGATGAGGAGGAAGAAATGTAGGAGGAAAAGAAGGAGGGAGGAAGAGGAAGGAGCAGAAGGAAGATGAGGAAAAGAAGGTAAAATAGGATGGGGAGGAGAAAGAGAAGGAGAGAATAAGAATGAGGATGAAGAAAAAGGGAAGGAAGAGGTAGGAGGAAAAAGAGAAGGAGGACAAGGAGGGAGGAAGAGGATGGAGGAGGAAGAAAAGTAGAAGGAAAGAAGAGAAAGTAGCAGGTGGAAGAGGAGGAGAATGAGGAAAAGAAAGAAGAGGAGAAGGAAGAGGGAACAGGAAAGAGAGGAGGGAGAAAGAGGAAGAGGAAAAGAAGAGAGGAGAGAGAGAAAGTAAAAGGCAGGAGAAGGAGGATGGAGATGATGAGGAGGAGGAAAAGGATGGTGGAGGAGGAGGAAGAAGAGAAGAATTGGGAAAAGAAGGATGGGGAAGAGGGAGAACAAGGAGAAGAAAGAGGAGGAGAAGAAAGAGGAGGAGATTGGAGTAGCATGAACTTGCCCCCATCGCTGCCCTTTGACAATTTTCCTATGTTCTTCCTCTGCGGCGCCATTATTGAGCACGAATCTGAACCAAACACCATGGACGCCTCTGGATCCATGCTCCAGCCAAAACCAATAAATGTCTTACACCAGTTTGGAGCAGAAATATTTCTTTCGCTTCTGATCCGGAAGGAAAATCCTGTGTGATGTCAGTGGAATCTTGGAATCTTATGTTATAATATTGCTTCCTCATCAAAAACAGATCTGGAGTTGTGTTTTGTTTCATTCGCACACGTTTAACACACAAAATCTGAATCTTTAGCGTGAGTTCTTCTCTCAAACACTCTGTTCCACCTTGTGATGTCATGTGGTGATACAGGAAGTGCTCCCCTGTGTTTTCAAACTCCACACACCTTCTCTCATTCATTCGGATTATTTGAAACTCTGGAATCGCCGATCTCTACTGAACTAAATGGAGCTGCTGAGTTGAAAATATAATAAAAGGTTAAAAAGGTTCAAATTTCATAATAATTCTCCACATACCTGTAGTACCTCTGATCAAATATTTTTTTCAGAAATCCGAGTTATATATCAAAGTTATTCTGCATGTTTTTTGTACTTAAAGTGTCAAATGTTCATGTGGTGCGACCGTCCGCCCTTAACTGATGATTTATAAACGTCTTTAAAATGATTCAAAATCTAATTACATTTATTTTCTTTATTTTTTGTCATATTTCCAGAAGTGTTTTAAGTCCCACATGACATTTCATCTTTTCTTGAGTACATATGTCCCTCATAATATTCAAATAAATATTTTGTAAATTTTTTCAGATCTCATGTTTTCGTGTTTTCAAATCTCAATCTCATGTTCATATGACTCACAACTTAGATTAACATCCCAACCGTGTTTTAGAAAATAAAACTATATTAAGGCTATTCTCGGTCGCACCACATGACATTTTTTAAGCTTGTAGTCAATTAATGTACATAAATAACACAAAAAATGCTTAATATAAATGTCAAACATAGTTTTATGCAGATCTGACATTGTAAATATTTTAATAGAATCAAACTTTTACACATCATTGACCCGTATTTAAATGGACACTGGTAGGAAGTGAACATGGGCACAATTCCAGCTCCATTGCCTAATTTCCTGTGGCCCTCTCTCTGTTACTGCTGCTTCAGACTCCTCATTTTGATCTTAAAATATCTGTGATAACCCGCTCTACATGATACTATTTCGATCTTTTGTCGTAAATCAATTCCATTTTCTAATTTGGATCTCGGCTCCAAATTCACTCCTATAACTGCCAGCCTTGGTGAGCTTCATTTGACTGGCACCGAACCACTTTCTTATACAGTCTGTAGTAAAACATGGTATGAGTCATGGATTATGCAAAACTTTGAACAGCTTTTAATCATATAATAATCATTACCCTTCATCATTAACTCACAAACGTGTTTCGAGTGACGCTTCTTTGAGAATTCCTGCATTTGAGGCGCCATTGCTCTGAAAAAGTTGAGTTTTCACTTATCCCTATACGTGCCCACAGCTCCGTGTTTACTTCACTCTTTGAAGTTTTTGTTTTGAAATACACACAAGGTTCAACTGTGTTCGTTTGGCACAAAAACAAACCCAGAGCTCGGTGCCGTGGACTGCAGCTCCAGGCCTGTCTGCATGCTCCAGCACCGGGGCTTTGGTGTGTTGTGTGTGCAGGTCCATGGGGCTGTTTCTTTATTAAGACGCTTTAAATCAATATTCCCAAATGTTATATGTGTGTTATAGACTCAAGCTTTTCATTTCAAGTACCACAAAAGATGTGGCTTTCTGAATACCGTCTGATCTAAACCAGGGCTATACCAGGACTATTCAAGGTCTAACCGAGGGCTAAACCAGGTCTGAAAGTGGATTCATTTAAATGGTAGTTCAAAATTAGAAATGTTCCAAAGGATAAAAAAGTGGAAAAAAGTAAACTCTAAATGAGGCAAACCCACAAACTGAAGAGCTGTCCATGTACAACCAGAAGGAGCTCACGTACCACCAGGAGAATATCACCACAGTTTGAGAAACACTTTTAAAGATGGAGGGTTTTATTTTACTCTGTGGGGTATTAATTGCCAACACATGGCATATGTAGATCACCATGTTACCTTTGAATGTTTTGAAAATGCTTGTTTTCCAAGTTTCACTTTCGCTTTGTTGCTCTGGGTTACTCCCCCTCCCCCTTCAGAGCTCTCACATCAGTGTGCATCTCACTAATGAAACTAGGACACTTGTTATTAAATATTTAAATATGTATTTACTGTATTATTTCAGTTTCTTGGAAAGATATTACAATATACTGCATGTTAAAAATGCTTTTCTGGAGAAATCTCAGACAAGCAAAGCTCTCACTCTTGGTCTAAGGAGAGTTTGAATAATGCCAAATATGCATGGGTGATATCAACATTATAACATTGTAGAAGCTCAAAAATAAATAAATAAATAAATAAAATATACTATTTTGCTTAAACCCTCCTCTTTAAAGATTAGAAATACATTCCAGAAGGAGCAGATCAGATGCACTCAAGTACAAAACAACTGCCCCTTCTAATGTGGAATATGACATATTAAATGTATAAATCTGTTTTAATCAAGAATTTAAATAGCTTGAGTTTTATTTATTTTAATTAAGACCGAAAGCTTCAGCGTATCCAAGTAACTTTTAATCTGAGACAAATGATGTTGATTCGTTATAGAGAAAAAAAGTGTGTGTGTATGTGTGTTTTCCATGAGATGCGAGCAGGCCTCTGTCTCTGTCTCTGCATAACACACTCGATATTAATATGACAAGATAAGACTAACATTTAGCTTTAATAGAATCTATAGAGTGGTTTCCCAGGATAAACAAACTGTAATATATGTAATTATCTTGTAGGGGCACGTAGCGGGCTAATTGAAATTAAAGCACTTATGCATTTACTGCAACATAAATTAAATCAAATGCATTGGTTGCAAAGCACTCAGTTGGATTTCCTGCTTAATTATAGCGTTTGGCTCCGTGTGTGGAGGTTATTACAGAGCACGGGCTCCTCAGAGTCTGC
The DNA here is from genome assembly GCA_000787155.1 of Scartelaos histophorus. Classification (NCBI taxonomy): domain Eukaryota; kingdom Metazoa; phylum Chordata; class Actinopteri; order Gobiiformes; family Gobiidae; genus Scartelaos; species Scartelaos histophorus. Next base: position 3,831 of record JACN01053351.1, on the reverse strand, counting down.
TCTAATGTGCCAAAATGATACTTCCACAATAACACCGAGCAGAGTGAACGGAGGAGGGGGGACTGCAAGACTATTCAGCCTCCTGATGGTTTTTTATTGGTGTTTAACATGCATTGTGTTTTGTTCTGTAAATGGTGTGTGCGGAAAAACTATAATGTGAAAAATACATGAAATTACACAGCGTACGCATAAAACCTGGAGAAGAACGACTGGATTCTGCTGTTGTTTTCATGCTAATGTCTGCGGGTGCTGCCAGTGTTTTTATCCCAATACAGTAAGAGATATGTTAAAGAAGACACCTGAGGATCATTAGGGTAGAATACGCACATTTTAAATCACTATACTCAAGTCTGCAGATTTTCACATTAGAAAACTGCGGTGCCCAATGGGAGCAGCGAAAGAAAATAAAACTGAAGTACAGAACAGTGGGTGTGAACCTTGGTGGTGAAAAATTAATGACTGGGAATATGCTGTGTTGAAAATAAGTGATTGAAGATTGTAGATAAGATAATCCCTCGGTTGTCCAGATAAGGCAAGAGACTGGTTTAAACTGAAACTAACACACTCTAGCTGTTTGCAGTAAGGAGTATCTGTTAGTAGTTAGTCAAATTAACATGGTACACACTTTAGGGTCATTCAGTGGATACAGTTGTCCCTCACTATATCGCGGTTCACCTTTCACCGTCTCGCAGTTTTTTTTTTTTGTTTTTTTTACAGCATATGAACATGCATTGTGTTCTGCATACTGATTTGCTAAGGTACTGTAGACCCCTGTCAACTCGGCCACTAGACTGCTAAGGAGAACTGCAAAACTCGGCCGCTAGATCACTACTGAGGACCGCGAAACACGGCCGCGAGATCGCTACTGAAGACCACAAAAATCGGCTGCTAGAGAGCCACTGAGGACCACGAAACTTGGACACCAGATCGCTACTGAGAACCGTGCAACTTGGCCGCTATATTGCAACTGAGAACCACAAAACTTAGCCGCTACATTGCTACTGAGGACTGTGAAACTTCGCTGCTACATCGCTACTGTAGACCGCGAAACTCAGCCGCTAGATCACTACTGAGGACCTCAAAACTCGGCTGCTAGATCGCTACTGAGGACCGCGAAACTCAGCCACTAGATCGCTACTGAGGACTGTGAAACTTTGCTGCTACATCGCTACTGTGGACCGCGAAACTCAGCCGCTAGATCACTGCTGAGGACCTCAAAACTCGGCTGCTAGATCGCTACTGAGGACCGCAAAACTCAGCCACTAGATCGCTACTGAGGACTGTGAAACGTTGCTGCTACATCGCTACTGTGGACCGCGAAACTCAGCCGCTAGATCACTACTGAGGACCTCAAAACTCGGCTGCTAGATCGCTACTGAGGACCATGAAGCTTGGCCACTAGATCGCTACTGAGAACCATGCAACTTGGCCACTACATCGCTGCTGAGGACCACAAAACTTGGGCGCTAGATCACTAATGAGGACCACGGAACTCGGAAATGTGAGAAAATGTGTATTCCTGTCTGAAAAGTGTGTGATGAGGGGTTTTACAGCTTTAAAACATAACTAAGCTGACTACTTTGAGGATTTCACCTGTCGCGGGTTATTTCCCCAAATGTACTATACACCATTACTTACCAACATGTTACGTTGGGCAGGGCGAGCTTATTTGTATAGTACAATTCATATTCAAAGTCATTCAAAGTGCTTCATAGAATAAGAAATACGTTAAAATCACGACACAAAAAAATCGAAACATAAAAAAAGAGAAAAAGAATGAGAGGGAAGAGTGCAGAATGAGAAGAGTCATATGCACCACTAAAGAAAACCGTTTTGTGAGTGGAAGAAGCGTTTTGAGCAGTTTTGCATTGAATAGTCCATAAGCCTAAGGTTGGACATGTTATTTTCTGGAGGTAAAGGCAATGGAGGCAACTCGGCTGGTAATCTTCAGCCCGTTACATAAAGAAGGCAGAAAATAACATAGGGATGACAGCAGCAAGAAAGTTTTAACAAGTTTTTACTTATTTTTTTTTTAATCTACAGAGCTTCGAGAGTGTTGAAACAAGAGAGAAATGTGGAAAAAAATGTAATTCCTGTGTGAGAAAAGTGTATAAAGTGTGATGAGGGGTTTTACAGCCTCAAAACATATAGAATAATTGTAAAAAAATAAACCTATTTCACGGATTGTGGGTTAATTTCAGAACGTAACCACCACAATAAACCTGGGACCACTGTGCAAAATTTTCTGTGGAATATTACAGCCAAAGCAACAACATTTTCATGGAACCTTTTAGTTCCTGATAGATACTGCGGTTTTAAAGGTGCGTTGCATAACTTTTCTGGGTCTGGCAATTGCTTTTCTCCATGGAGATGTTACTGCTTTGTCTGGAATGTTGCGCAGTATGACACTAAACGTTTCTATCTTCATGGAGACCAAACCAGACAAAAATAGACATAGAAACAAGAAGGTGATGGACCGGCAACCAAAAAAGTCCAGATTTGGTTGCCTCCGTACACCTCCCAAATGAACGATGCACAGCAAAAAGCCTGTCTTCTGCCCAAATCGACTCCTCTTCCATACCGGCGAAGAGTACAGCCCCTAACCCGCTCTACATTCCCTCTGTGGACTTATCGAGAACGGATAATCCTGTACACGAGCCCCCAGCCGCTGCTCGTCGGCTTAATTTTAACCAATACAAAATGAATCCATACCGGCGCAGATTGGCCAGATCAATACAATCTATGAGATGCGATTATACGAGTCCCGCTATGGCGTCCGAAGTAACCGCTGGAACGCATGTAAAACCAAGGCCAGTCAACGGGAACTAATTGTCTTAAGGATTGTTTACTGCGCGGGAATATAGACTCAAGTGGCATTGATCTGCACAGAAAAGATTTGTGCTAGTTAGCTTGTGTGTTAGCTGGATTTGTTCTGTTTGGGAAAATAAGAAAAAAAATAATTTTGAGCGGAGAGTGTTTTTAGGTAAATTTTTCGAAATGAAAACAACATATTAGTTACCTCATTTGTTAAAATTATAGTCTCTGTCTATGCCAATGATGACATCATGAAATCGCTTTTTAATTTTAATTCTAGAATCACTCTGAGTTAACTTATTAATTAATAACTTTTTATATATGTTTTATTCATTGTCATAACGTTAGTTTTGCTCAGGTGTAGTGCGCTAATGCTAGTTGTTCTTCACCTTTAAGCTTGTCTTTTATTAGTTGTGGATGAATTTTAAATCAACAGAATTTGTCCTTTGTCGACCTTGTTGGATGAAGATTTGATGATGGGGCAGATTTATGAAGCTGGTGGAAAATACACAAGACATTTCCACAGATATTTTGCAATAGAAAAGCATTAAGGCCTATTCATACTTCATAAGATGTAAGAACTTTGTTCTTGTACCCGGGTCTGGCTGAACAAAATGACGTCATGTTGTTCTTGCAGCTCCTGTTGGGCAGTTTTTGCGTCTTGTTCTCTACACCTCAGCTCAGCAGAACTTTGTTTGGCAGTTCAGCAGTGCTGTCCAACATCTGCACTCTGATTGGTTATTCATGTGGTCACACACAGCCAATGAAATTATAGCGTGGTGGAGTTTGTAGGTGAAAAAATAAACTCAACTTTACAACACACAAATCATGACCACTATAGAGTCACATCCGCTCTTTTGATAATATAATTCTGCTTTGTGCACATTTGTTTACGTCTTACAGAAAACAAACTTAAAAACACAGAGCTCATTTACATAAACTTGTGCTGAGCTCCCTTTATTTCTGTTGGCCACTTTATTTATGTTAACTACTGTTGGTATTTCAGCCATTGTCACA
>KN500687.1:7898-33336 GCA_000787155.1 Scartelaos histophorus | reverse complement strand
ACACTTCTGTTAGCGTTTTTGAAAGGGCACTTGTTTTTTAAGAGCTTATATCACAATGCTATAAAGAAGAAGGACACCTGAGCTGCAGTGGAGGTGACGTGGGTTTGTGAACAGAGCCTTGGGCCTATTCCACAACATTAGTTAATTCTTATTACAACCACCACTTTGACCTTGATTATTAATAACAGTTCTTTCAATGTCATGGGTGTATAATAATTTGGTTATAGCACAGGGCAGAGAGGTGATTGGTCTTAATTTTCAGAGCTGTTTTTATGGCTGGTAGATAGAGCTACCATATTTGAGCAAAAATGTTTTAGACTTGTGAGTTCTGGCCTGGTGACACGTGCCCTTCTCATCTTAACATTATGGAAAAATCTTTACGGCAATTCTAAAAGTGTGGAAGACAAAATTACTAAGAAACTTGAAAGAAGATGCTGTGGAGGGTAAAAACTAAAAGCTGAGAAAAAGTGGTACCAGAACAATGGGTCTATTTTCATTTGTACAACTGCCTCTAAGTTTTTGTTTTACTGTTTCAAGAATAGCAAAATTCAACAATTCATCTTAACCGTATGTTTAGGTTAAAAAACTGCAGGTGTCTCCATCCCCCTCCCTTGGGGTAAATAATCAGTATTTCAAACTAATCGCAGGATTCATCTCTAATAGCCGTTGTCTAAACAGGTCTTTTCTGGCGTCACAGGATTCACAGGAGTGAAGGACAGTGATTTGAAAATGAGGTGACATGAGTTGACCACAAGCAGTCACTTTTAAATTGGAGGGTGTTAGCTATTTGTGTCATACAACATGTGTTTCTTTGATGGGACCTGACAACTTCCTCCCCAAAGCTATGCTGAACATGAAGAGCAACAGAGTAAAAGATGCCCCAGGACAAAAAACTTCACACTGCTTCCACGCTGTGCCTCAATCCACTTAAATCTCCTATGAGAAAAACATATAAATTTGGAAGGTGGCATACAGCTAGACAGACTCCGAGAGCTTTATGCAATGCCTTCACAAATGTGGATATCCTCTACGCCTGCCTCTAAAATTTGTTCTTCATTACTTGAGTGCACGAAATGTGCCGAATCATTTTGACCTCTTCAAATAAGCCTGAAACTCAATTCAGATTGAGTTACAGACATCTTAATGCAACTGGTTTGGTTTAGGCACGTATACTTATATAAATGTACGATTCCAGACAGTAATAGTGTGAGAATGATTTTCTTAAATTTGAGAACCAGACTGAGAATAATAAATAGTACATTAGCTACACATGTGAAAGAAATGCAAGTTTAGGGATGACATAAAGTACAAACATATGCAACGTATAAAAGAAAGATTAAAAAAAAAAAAGTGTATTGTGATTATGGAAGATGCAGAGGGCATATTGCCAGCTCTAATGTGACGCCTGGTGCAGAGGCTGTGACGCAAATATGTTCAGCAACAATGAATCACAGGAGACAATGGCCATCTTGGTGTTATATACAGTACTGATGTATATCACAAGTCCGATGTTTCTTTCATAAAGTTCATTAACATGCCTGAGCAGCATCATTAGCAATGGAAACTTTTACACGAACAATGAGTAAATCTTCATTTGTCCACTTTACTAACTTGTGTGCAAAAAAAACACATAAATTGGTTTTGCTCTTAACACCATATTCCCAAAAGTTTTATTGAAATGTATTTTTAGGTAAGGGCAGTCCTCCCAGTTTAGTTGGTCGTCTTCCTTTTTTAAAACCCCCATAAACCTCTGCAATCACTTTTACTAAGCCTTTCAAGTGAAAATGTCAGGTGTGGCACCTATAGGCCACTGCTGAAAGCACAGAGGTAAACTGCTGTGCACGCGCGCGCACGCTCACATATGACTCATCTCATCTAAACTAAAGCACTTTGTCAGAGGCGTCCATTCACATTACACCCGGGCAGGGACGCGCAGACTCAATCTCACTTTGGAGCGCAACACTTATAGTGAGCTTGGCTATATAAGTCCATTCAGCATCTTCTTTTTAAGGAACTAAAGCTATACTTGATTCTTAGAGCAGGCAAGAAGACTTTTAGCAAACACCTGGCAACACAAACATCTGATCCGGACCTCCTCTAAACATTTAAGGTATGAACTCAAGTGATGCTGATTTTTGTTTCATGTCTTCCATTTTCATGCGTTTAGTCCTTTGGATAGCGCACTGATTCTGATACTCTGTGTTTGTCAGATACTTTGCTGGATAGATTAATTTATTAAAGATTTTTTTCCGCACTCATGTTATTTCATTTTAGTAAAGCAGGTCTACTTTATTGGTTCTTGAACTAAATTAATTTGACTTTAAACGCGTCTTTACGCACAAACATTACGCACACCTCGCGCGGACTTTACACTTTAAATATATTTTAAATAAAATGGGCAATGCCATTCAAAGTTGTAAATATGGAAGTAATTGATTCTGATCACAGTTTATATGTAATTTCTTTAACGAAATGTCTTTTGGCACTGTGCGTACATTTTCCGCAGCACCGTTCATATCGCGGGATCTTTTTTACACACCTGTAATGTGTTGATTTTATCTGTGCTTTAGATTCCAGTTGAAATCCTGACATGAAGCTCAATTTACTCGGAACCACCGTGATTCTGCTAGTTGCCTTCTTACCGCGCTACGAATGTCGGGCTATTGAGAGCCCTGGCAGTGCCCTGCGCATCCCCGCTCCACAGAACCAGAACTCCCAGCAGCAGCCTGGTCCTATCTTGGAGCGGCTCGGAGAGGAGTATTTCATACGGCTTGACAACGGGGACTCGAACTCTTTTCCAGCTACTTCTTCAATGTATCCCGGGGGACCCTCCTCCGTCTTCAACAGAGCTCTCCAACTCCAGCTTACGCGGCGTCTCTTACAGGGCAAAGTTGGTAACATCAGGGCGCTCATAGAAGACTTGGCTGACCGCGGGGACGAGTCCATGGAGCGAGGGAGGAGGTCCGAAGAACCGCCGATATCTCTGGATCTGACCTTCCACCTGCTGCGGGAGATTATGGAGATGTCCAAGGCGGAGCAGCTAGCTCAACAAGCGCACGAAAACAGAATTATAATGAACCATTTTGGAAAGTGATGTCCTCCCTCAAGCCCGCCAAAGATCTCCCTTCCATTTTATTTTTGCTTTCCATTTCGACCATCAGCACAAAACATGCTCTGTACAATATAGTGCTGCTTTATCACAATTATTTAAAGAAGCTTTAACCTGATCAAAACAGGCTCGGCTCTTACAAATCCGATTGTACCTTACTACCATTTTAAATGTTTGTGTCAAATCTGTAGAATATGACCGTTCTTCATATTTGAGATGAAAAACCTTTATGGTTTGGATACAAGTTGCATATTGCATCATTACAATTTTATTTTGTTTTAGATTATGATTATCAATGTATTTATGATATTTGTTAATAAACTTGTGCAACCAGTCATTTTTTTGTTGTGCAAAATAACATCATCTATATTTCTAATAAAAAATTTAAAGGAATACTTACATTTTTTCTGCATTGTTACTTGGCTCAGTAAACATGTACAGTATTATACTAGCAAAATCTGGGCCAATAATAAACTGGCAACCATATTCATTTAGTAGAGCACTAAAGAGCTAAATCCACTATAGTTGCGACCTTGCACACACATGCTGCACACATGCGACCTATTGATTTATGAAAAACAGGTCCATCTTGAATACAAATGTCTCATATAAACCATAATCCTGAAGTCAGTAAGTCATGGCTTGTTAGTGTTTGTAGGTTTTAATCCTGAAAAGGCAATTGTTCTTACTACATTAAAAAGAGAATCCCAAAGCTGAAAGGTGCAGCACTTATAATTACTGAGTGTGAAATGCACAGTCTGTGTCCAGTGTCCACTGTGCTGCTCCTTGACCGTCAGTGTCAGAGTAAACCAAACAGGAGCTGTGTATGTGAGTCACCCTATTGTGTTTGGCCTACTTCACAACTTGGGGCTTAGTGCTACATTGAGCTCTTAGTAAAGGATCCAACTCTGTGAAGAATGAGGTGTAATAATTACAGTAGATGAGACTCAGTGTGACTGGCTCAATGGTGGGACAGATTGGAGGATTAAAGCAGCACCCAGAATGTCAGTAGTGTCTAAAACAGTAGTGCTTTTTATTTTCAAAAATAATTAAATAAATTACATTTGAGTCTAATGTTTCTTTCAGTGAATCTTGCACGTATTGTGTGTGCATTGCTACAGTGACAAAATCAGACTCAACAATCTTCTGTAAAATATGATTGAATATCCCTTTTTTTACTGACAAAGTTTAACATAAAAAACAACATCCTGGTTTATGAAATGTCAAAGAGCCAAATATAACACATTTATCAAACTAATAAAGAAGTTGTATAAAGAATACACGGTGAAGCCCTACTGAAAGTTGTAACAAAAATGATGAAAGAAAGTCAGCTACATAAATAAATCCATTCGGGATCACATCACACACAATGTCCACTACCAAAAACGCCCCCAAAAAACAAACAAACAAAAAAAATATTTGAGAATAGCCAACAATACAACAAAAAGAGTGGAATTAGTGCTTCAATAACTACAACTACATCACCTACTCACGCTTTTCCAAAATTGCACTAATCTGTTTAAGCTCTGGACCCCCACTTTCACACATGGCTATTTGAAAAGGAGGGCTGCACTCTTGTCAGGTGCTAGAGGCTGTGCCAGAACTCTTGCTCGTACTCAGAGAAAGATTTTGTACGGCTTGTGTCACCTCTGCATCGCTTAGTTCTGTCTCTCCATCCTCATCTTCATCATCTTCATCTGCACCCAGACACAAAAATGTATAATAGCAATAATTACAGACTCAACACAAAAAGATGTAATAATGATCAAATTAGAGCAATTTCACAATTTCTTTTTTACCTTGGATGAAGTCAATGCTTCTTAGGGCCTGGCGTTCTCGCCTAAAGTCAACGCTAAAATGATCCATGTTCTCATAGCCACGTTCAACCTTTTCCAAGTGCGCTATACTCGAAGCCTCTGCAATCCTTTAGGATGGCAAAGGGGCAATTAGGGTCACTCATCACTCAGAATCACTGTACTGCTGAATAAATACTATCAATCTTGATGCACACCACGGTCAATGACTTATTTTTGGAATAATTACAGTGATTTGGTTGCTACACTTCACACAATTACTTTCAACTACTCAGACAGGCAACCTTTGTCTGTTGTCTTTATCTGGCAAGATTTGCCAGGAAACAGGACTACTAGTGTATTTAATTCACAGTAAGAAATAGTATGATAATAAGAGCAAACTTACTTTTGGAGGAGAGGCTTTGTGGCCTTCAAATAAAAAGAATGAAACAGGAAAAAACACATTTATTAATTAGTAAGATCAGTATATGTATTAAAAGACAATGCATCTCTCGTTCTAACCTGCAGAAACACAGCCTGTGTCTGCTCCTCCATGGTCTGGATGCCGGTCTCCACAATCTTACAGCTCTCCTCCAGGTGGTCTCCGTACTTCCGGGTGAGTCCTCGGATATAGTTCACTTTCTCCTCTTGCTCTGCTGTCACTTTCTGACACATCTGCCTCTTCTTGTCCTCCAGGATCGTGTACAAGTGGTCAAACTTCTCACACAGCTGGGTCTTTTGTCTACAGCTGTTTTCCTGGCAGTGCACATGACAGGTCATCATTTGGCCATATTTATGATAAGAGGTTGGTGATTTATCAAACAATGAAGAGCATCTAAAATGTAGTTTTGGAAAGGCAAAATTACAATATCAAATATATAAAAACATTAAAAAGGCTGACAACCAGGGAAGATTAAAAATAAAACGATAAGTAACTAAAAGCGTAATTTTCCAAGTGATATTTCTGTTTAGTTTTGTGCATGAACCTTAAACAAGATATTTACAGCAACCAGCACATTTCTAATAGTTATAATATTGTCTGCATCTCGTTATGTATTTTGTTAATATAACCCACCTCTAATCAGGTTGCAGCATTCTGCTTAAACCACTGTCCTGATAACATATGGGCATGTTTTTTCCAGGCTTATTCTTTTTGTTAAATGTCTACACTGTTATGATTATAGATTAGATTAGATTATAGATGTTAAAAATCATTATTTTTATTCAAACAGATTTTGTTTATATTTTCAGCGAAGGCTAAAACAACAATAAAGCTCCCATAGTTCAACTATTGCAGCGAGCACAGAGATGTTACATTCATACTATACAACGCATATACTGTCATCATCAGCCACTATTGCTCTGCATAGACAATGTTTTTCTATGGAGATTATTGTACAGAAACATCAGTCAAAGATTCTTTGTTTATTGTATTCTTACAAGGTTGTGCACTTTTTACAAGGACACAGCACAAGCAGAGAATATTCCCTCTAATTATATGTCAACCGTCACCTTACTGGTGGTTTTCTGAATGTCATGACTCCCAGATGGGGGCAAGAGTCGTTTTTTCAAATAATTACATTGTATTTTGCACTTTGCCTTGAAATATCCAAAAGATGCACACATGCTAAACCTGAGAATTTTTATTTTAATTAGACTTTAAGGTCCTAACTGACTTTGTCCAATGTGTGTTTGTATTTGAGCAAAGTGAGGAATAACTTTGGACTCCTGGAAACCGTTTGAAATGAATTAATTTTTTTTCACATTTTAAGGTAAATCAGGTACAGAGCTTTTAAAACTAGTATTAGAACAAAAATGTTTGCATTTTAAAGAACATCTGTATTAAATAAAATTCACCAATGGAAAATTGTTTTGCTATCTGAAAAGCCACCAGTGTCCTACTATTTATGAAAAATATTACCCACGTTGACTAAAAGAAAGAGCGGGTCCAGGTTACTGGGTTGAAAAGTGTGCTTTGTAATGTCATCATGTTTGCTCTTCATTTGAGGCATGCTCAATAATGGCACTGTCATCTTTACATCCCTTTGAAACTTGTATTCAGCTGCAATCAGCTTGTGGACCTGTCATAACTTACACTAGGCTTGTGGAAGCATTACATTTACAAGGCTGAAACTCCAGAAATGTGTGCATAACATATATATGTGAACCATCATCTGGACCTCATAACCTACAAACCCAAAGAGTCCAGTGCACTTGTTACAGGTGGAGCAGCACATGTACAGGCTGAGGCTGAGTGACTGCACCTGTTATACACTGACCTCTATTGCACGACATGCTTCCTCCAACTGACTAATGATGCCCTGCATCCGGTCGTTAGTCCCAACCATCATGGCAATGCCATCACTGAGCTCCGTCTGTGGAGGTAACATCCACATACATATTATGAGCCAACATTTACACCAAACCAGTTTATTGACCCAAAACATCTATACGTATGTATGTGTGTATGTGTGTGTGTGTGTGTGTGTGTGTGTGTGTGTGTGTGTGTGTGTGTGTGTGTGTATGTATGTATATGTGTTTGTATATACACACATATATAGCTTCGAGAGAATTTTCAAGCTTGTAAACTGCAATATCGGTGTCATTATTATTATTATTGTTGTTGTTATTATGGTAAAATCACAAATGCGTCACAAACATTACTTTTGTTTGCTTTACTTTTAGACTCACCTTTTTGGTCTGGAAAATGCTGGTAATGGGTGCCACCTCACAGTCTTTGTGCGCCCCAAACACCTTGCACATGGAGCAGGTTGGAACGCCGTGTGTCACACAGTAAATGTTAATCTTTTCCTCTTTATGGACTTCACACATGGGCGTTTCCTCCTTCTTCACCGGCTCAGGCTTTGTGCTGTTGAGCGAGAGCAGAGCTACTTTACTGTCTGCTCATACCTGGCACTGCATGTTAATTTGATGCGTAATGTCACTTTGATAATGCCACAAGAGCACATCTCAGTTCTGTATTGACAATCCATCACTCACACCTCGCCATGCGCAAAACGCTGTCGGCAAAGTAATCATTGTGTTGCCAAATATAGACAATAGAATATGTAGAAAACTTATAAATACATTTTTGGAGAATTCTTACAATAAAAAGTGCTAATAACACTCACAACAACTTTCTGAATCCACCCTCAAGATTATACTTCATACTTCCACTGTATCTCTGAATGAATAGCTTTAAGGAAGGTCACAAAAATAAAACACTATGTTATTTAAACTTTATGTCAACAATACTATAATCAACAGAACAAATACAAAGGTATAATCTATAACTTTGGGTGACCTTTTTCAGGAAATACATACATTCATATAGGACAAGTCTTGTTTGTGTGAAATGCCTTACCTACTGGACTCCTGCTTGAACATATCAATGATATTCTCAACCAGCAAGTTCCTCTGCAGTCCATAAACTCCATGGCGATCCAGGACTACCTCATGTCTGCAGGACGGGCATCTGAAGCGACCCCCAGACGTTAAAGAGCCAGCCCTGGTGGGTAGATAAGGATTTGCTGCCTAAAATGAAGACATGATGTCAGATTTTAGACTACAACAATATTTCAGTTGTTAAAAATTAGAGCCAAAAAGTAATAAAACATATCCAACATATACTATTCACTTAAGCCATGCTAAACTACATATGCTCACATAGCCTACATTATTATATTACTGTACAGATACCAGTGTATAGCCAAAAGGGCCTTTAGTAGGCTGTAGAGTATTTTTAGCTGGTACTTTCTGTGCAATTGTGGGAAATCACTTGAAAAACAACTAGAGTTATGTCCAATAAAAGACAGAATATCCTGATCAAATAGATAGTTGTGAATAATAATAACTTTCATAATAGTGTAATTATAATCAAGCAACATTTTTAAAGCAAAAAGATCAGTACTATACCACATGTTTGAGATTTCAGTGACCTATCCTAGGCCTAGATGTGTCATTTTAGGGATGACCTACCACATTTTACAGGCTGAATATCAAATAGGCCTAAATAACATGAGGTAAATAAACAGACCTACCTGAAAAACGTCGTTGGCACATTTCCTGCAGAGGTTATGTTGACAAGGCAATATGACCACTGGCTTTGTAAACATTTCCAGACATATTGGACAAATCAGCTGTTTTTCCAAATTGTCCATCGTATCCATGGTCAATACTGATCCCCGTGAACCAGGACAACGCACAACGTAAAAAGAAGAAGAACAAATCAAGGCTATTATGTTCCTTACAGGTCCAGGCCGAATGCTGTGCTGCTGCTGCTCTTGTCCTGGCTGGTGTGGGCCACTATCTTGTTGGTGTCAGTTCTGTTTTTAGCAGCTATTGCTGCCATGTCAAAGTGCCATTTTTACCCTGCCCATATTTGAAGCCCAGTAGGGCAGAAGCCTACAGAACAGCTGAACCTCCACACTGCACACGCTCAGCTGTGCCACACATTTGTTATTTAAGCCTACTTCACTGGCCACAGTGTCCAGTTGTCTTACACTGGGCCTGATGTGAGTGACCCTATGTTAGAACGTGGGCCTACAGAGGGAGATTTTGCTGTAACATCTTTCAAGCAAATATACGAGTAAAATACATTAAAGTCTGTCCTATGAAACCAGTTAAGAAATCAATATGATTTAAGGCCTTTTATTTTTATAACCTATTGCGCAACTATAGATTGTTTGTGCGCAACATAAAAAACTTTCGCACCTTCAACCAGCCCATCCCGGAGTAATTGTGGCTACACATTGTGCGTAATTAAACTTGCATAGTGATACTGACGCCTACTTTTTTCCACACTGCGTTTTTCTTATTATTTTAAAGCGTATAAACTGTATTTTGCAGCCCTAATCTACTCATGGAAGTACAAGACAACCAAAGTAGGCTTAACCTTATTGATGACTTAATTTAAATCATTAAGATTACGTTTAGTACACGTAAAGTTACACTTACTGTGCGTTTTCTGTAATTTTCATCTGATGTCTTTTCGATATGATCCATAGGTAGTAGGCTACCTGATACTTTTAATCATGTCTCTTTAAAGGGGTGAGCTAGTCTGAGCTACAGAGGACATATTTATTAACAAAAAGCAGGCAAAGCTCAAATGCTCACCTTTTAACCAGCGCCTAAAAGTACATTTAATGAGACCAATTAAGTGGAAGAAATTTATTCCTCCAGGAAATAAACCTATTCATATCCTGAAGCCATTAGTGCCTGACTCACAATTTTTCAGTCTATCAAATAAAAAGCTGTCATATTATGTAGTAGATCACATGCTTATATCACTGGAGATCAAAAGTACCATGACCATTGCATCATAGCATTTTGTTTTTTGTTTTTTCTATTAGGATGGTCCACAGGCAGGATGAAGTGATGGGGCCAGGAGAGCTCTTCAATCTCATTTTTTCAGGTAAGTGTGACGTTGGTCATGTCATAAGATATACACAATAAAATGGTCTTCCCGGCCTTTTAAGCTACCGTGCATTGTTACAGTGGCAATAACAGTATTTCAACAATTTGAACAGTAGATCAAGTAAATAAGAAAACATTAAGGAATAAATCAAAGTTATAAAACATTTCATATTCCAGCCTTATTTGATTCTCATATTTGTCATAAATTCACCATGGATTGTAGGGGTCTGAAGGTCAGGGCATCAAACATATTTGATCTAACCTAAGTAGTTCAAGGCCTTTGGTCCTAATCTTTGGCACCTTCTCATCTTCAGTGTTATTAGTGCTTTTAGCATTGTTACTGCTGTTACGTTCACATGCTCTACTTTACAATTTACACATTTGTTTCTTAAAGATGAAGCAGGGGCTTAGCCTATTGTCAATGGAGAGTAAAAATCTCCCAAAATAGGTGGATAATGTACTGAAGAATACAATATTACAAGTTAGGTGTATTTGTCTGTAAAAGTAAATGTTAAGAATATTTGTATCATTCATTTTTGGTCTGCATGAGCCTGACAAGTCTCAATATAGATTAAGTAGGTGACAGGGGGTTTCAAGGAAAAAAAGTTGGGAATTACTGGATTAGATATTTTGTATAAAATAGTAAGTAGCTTTATGTTTGTCATGTTCATGTTTTATGGCAAAGGATTCTATAAATGGGATGACTTTTTATTTGAGTGTTATAACATTTTCTACTAGAGTGACGTAAAAGATACGTCAGCGTGTTAATAGGCTCCACTGCAGCTGATGGTCACAGGGAGTGGGGTGCACTCAGACCTCTGCACAGCGCCAAACGCAGGGTTCATTCACCTAAAACTGTTAAGATTATCTCACATTCCACAAAAATAATGCATCTGTTCATTTTGTCCACCAGTCAATCATTTTTTTACTAGGTGTTATGGGATTTTTTTCCCCTCATATTGATTGAACTTGATTTTCCAATTAGATTTGATTTAGTCTTTCCAAAAACAAAATTAAAACAGCTCTTAGCTTTGATTTCATGAAAGTACATTATACAGGCTTTTAGTTAGTGTAATTCAACACAAAAATAAACAAATGTCTTCCTTTAAAGTCTGAACTCTTCCCTAAACCACATATTTTTAATGACATGATTATTATTGATGATTCATAACCCAAGTGTATCACTAACGATTAGACGTCCCTCGAGCTTTCGTTTCATTGCCCCCCCAACTTTCTACAACCCCCAAGGATATAAAATGTTCCCAAACCTACAGTAAGATTATAATAGACATAACCAAATAGCATTTTAGCTGAATGTTATTTTTCCATTTAGGAATATAAAATGTAAAAGTGAGCCAAGGTGAAAGAAAAAAGGTCCAATTGGGGTTGCTTGTCACATGAGGCAATGGGTGTGACTGCAGCACAAAACCAGACACAAAACACATTTCAATGAGAGTAAGAAGCTTAAAGTCTCAGCTAACATAATCACTTCACTGTCCTGTATCATCCTTTTCAAAGGTTATTGGTCAATAGAAATATTGTTTTACAAATCATAATGAAATGCATTTTTAATTAACTTTTTTTTTTTTTTTAGCATTTAAATTCCTGTGATTCAAGAAATGTATTGCTGGAAGGCAATAAAATGAACCATTGAAAATTTAAACCAAAGATTAATCACAAATCACAAAATAACATAGAGACAACCAACCCTATGGGGTGTGAGAGCTGTTTCTATTTAATGTTGTTGCCTGAAACTTTCACTTTTTCTTTCTTGTGCTGAAATGAAATTTTAAAGATAACACATTCAGATGAACTTAAAAATGTGGCAAACCAACCCTGGTCTCCCCAACATGCATTTCCAGTATCTATAGAGTAAACATAATGTGGATTGTGTAACATATGAGTCTAGTTAGATGATGCAGCTCACAATCATCACACTATTCCTAGTCCCACTATTCAGTGTTGTATCAGCAAGACCAGTGCATTTATGTATTTATGTTTATTAGTAACTTGATCAAGTTGATAGATTCTCAGTCTTTGTACATCAGCGGTAATACAGTGCCCTCTAGTGGTGAAAACATCAAACAAAGTTGAGTTGACAGTTGAAAGAAATAAGAAAGCTTATTGACTTTCCGAAATCATAGAAATGTCAAAAGAACTTGTCACAAAGTGTAGTGTTTAAAACAAAAGCTTCGTAGACCTCTATTCCAACAAAAAGATCATACCTATAGGCGTTCTATAGATGTGGTAAAACTAGGACCTAAATGCATCCACAGATGGCAATGGATGAAAATACCTGCCTAACTAAACCCTCTTATTTCATCAAGACTATTGATAAAACACCCATATTATATGAATATTGTATGCATTGTATTTGCAGCTTTGTGCCACTAGATGGCTCTATCCACTTACCTTTATAAATCCACAACTCGTTGCCCCATTTAATTGTGTTACAAAGTACATTGATGTAGTACACAGGAGTAAAGGATCAGAAGTGCACACTGCTAAATCAAGCTAAATGTTATAGTGCATCCGCAATGTTTTAATGCACTAGGCCTATGAAGTGACAGTACAAACCCCCTGTGTTGTTAATGGCTGTATTAATTACTGACACCAAAACAAACTGTAATATCCCCCTGAGTCCGGCTCGTGTCGGGGGTGTGGGGCACCAGGGGCCTTATAAGCACATTTGGAGCCTGGAAGCCCAAGGGGAATCAGCAGGTATGCAGCATACCTTTTTCCTGTGAGCGCACACCCCTCTGTAAAAGTGCAAGCCTATTCGTTTGTGTGTGACTGACGCCAATAGCTGTGCAAGGAATTAATTAGAAAATCCCCCCAAGTATCATTTAGCTGTTCCCAAATGTGCACTTAGAAGACAAAATGTAAAACCTGTACCGTCATGACGTCGTATTGACGTAGTCATATGTTAGATCAAGCACTTTCTGAGTTGTCTGGCAACAGCAGCTTGGTGAACTGTGGATACTACGAGTTCAACTCTTCTTCTCAATTGATGCTTGCTCAAATAGATCTAGAAGAAGGCAATGTACTATTATTATCCTTAACATTTTCACTAACTATTCTGTTTAAGCCTAAATATTCGGCCATTCGGAATGTTAGGATATTAGGCCTAAGCCCTCCTCCTGCCTGATAGTCATTTCAATCTTTGTATGCAGGACTACTACGTCATTTTGGCAAGGAATCATTCATCTGTTTAATATTATTTTAAATGCATTATTGTCCTCTTAACTCCAAATAGGCCCACAATATTTTTGTGTCTTGCAATGTAGCTTAGGAAGAATGCAGGACTCACCTTCTGGGGGCTGTGATAGTGGGGAGTTGGACTGAAAGCTGTAAACATGGGAGGGGATTATGGCTTCATTGGCACAGAGTGTTGCCATGGCACATCCATTGTTCAACAGCACATGGCACAAACCCACACTGATGTCTATGATTTGGTTTGGTATTATGTATTTATTTTTACAGCTCAAAATGTTATCTGAGAGGCAAACATCACTTCATGTTAAACAAAAATAAGACTAAAGTGCTGGAGAGGGGTCAGGCCAAACATAAAATACACCCATAGCCTCAGACAACAAAGGAGTGAATTGCCTCAGCCTCAGTAGCCTCCAACAAAGCCACTTTATATTTTCAAAGTATTCCCTATAGTCTGTGTTTCAAACTCTAGTGAGACTAAGCTCCCAAGTAGTATGACTCATGAGAGGAAGGTAATCACAGGCAATGATGTGGACCGCTGCAGGGCAAGCCCCGTTGTGGAGGAATACCCTTGAGAAAGTCCACGCCGTCTGCAAACGACTGCTCATATAGGTCTTGGGATCGCCCCGGTGATACAACCAATCACGAAGCCCGTTGTAAATATTGTAGGCGCGTTTAGCCAATCAGCGAAGAGTTTGGAATAGCAGTTTTGACGCGATTGGTTGGTTTTTCACAAGGGCGTATTTGCTCGCTCCAACAGCACCATCTCTGGCAGGTGGTGTGCGCTTTAAAACCATACAGTAGGCTAATGTTTAGGTCGGTGGATGGCTAGTTCAAGAGAAATTAGCGTGTTTTACTTTAGCACTGTGCCGTAGTAGGTTGCTAGCTTAACCGTACGCGCCGCGGCGGTTGTCCCGAAGGCGGCGGAATCGGAGTGACCGAGATGAACGTCGGGGTTCCCCTCTCTCTCTGAGCCAGACACATCGGTGCTTTTACGGTCAGCGGTGAATTAACAACAGCTTCTCATCATGCAGCTGCTGAAAAGACGGAAAAGCCCTCCGCACTGATGCTGTTCGCTCCCCGGCGTCGTGCCTGGTCACATCCTGGAGCAGCCTCGCTTCGTCTGCCGCGGCCACCCGGTGCATGCAGTGTGATCCGCTGATGACATTTTTTGGAAGTGATCGTGCCTTTTGTTTTCATTTCGGGATATGCGATATGCGGATCTCCGAACGCCTCACATGAACGGACGTTTTGATGTGCTCTGAAAAATGAGGAAGCGTTTCTATAAAGACCTCGAAAATGACAACAAGGTCTCGTCGTCTGTGGGCCCGGATTTGAGTAAAATGAGAAGGAAAAGGGCTAATGCAGCAACAGCATGATCTTTTTCCTCACAGAACGATACCAAAGGTGGGGGTAGACCAGACGCAACATCAATGAAGGCGATTAGGACAAGTTTTGAGTCGCTTATCATGAACAGAAACACTTGTCTGCTTGATTATAGCAGATCATATTATTGAAAGGATTAAGAACACTTTAATTATCAGCAATCCTGCACTGCATTTATTATTTGTTGTTACCAGTTGCTTTTTTTATTTTATTTTTAACTCGGATCCAGCTCTGACTATTCAATGGAAGTATGTTATCAGCTGCCGGTTTTGCCTCTCGACAGGCCGGTTCCCAAGCACGTCCTCAGCCGGAGGGGAGCCATAAGTTTTAGCTCCAGCTCTTCCCTCTTTGGGGCTCCTGATCCGAGGCAACTGTCACAGGTATAACCGCCCTTATCCTCACGTTTAATCATTTAGATTTAGCAGTCCAGGCCTTTTAACTCCCTCGTTTTGTTGGCAAATACATGACCAAGCTGCAGGAATCTTGCAGGTGGTTGTTGGATATCTAGGCCTTAACACACACTGTGCACATTCACTCATTTACAGTACACAACCTTTTCTTATCTGTCACACCCCCAGCATACGCACACATCACCTAAAACCATTTTGCATGTGTGCATGTGGAACCAAGATAAAGCCCACATGACCTGGCCTGTACCAATACTGTAGGAGGATACCAAAAGTACTAGTCCTGACACGGGACTTGTCACATTTGTAAACTACAGATTACTACTATGTTATTTGTGTTAGCATCTCTTGACACACTAACAGAAGAAGCTTAAATTATTGTTGGAAAAGTGGTTGGCTTAGGACCCAACAGCCTTTTCTGGGGTCACATTCTGTTTGACTCTCGAGTACACACAAAAAGTGGCACTGTGGTACAATGCACTTCCACTGCATTAGTCAAACAATGTAAGTGTGCACAGGCCTAGGTCTCTAATTTAGATACTGTGGTATTTTTACTTCCTACAACATGGATTTGAACAGGTTTGTGAACGGGTTTCTCAACATGGCACATGCACACAATTGAAGTATGACTCCTGCTGATCTGCCCATTTGACACATTAACTAAGCATTAAGTCATCTTGCTTGTTTACAATGGGATGTTCACTGGTGCTTTGTTCGGGACACTGCTCCATATAACCATCCATGTGTGTCCACTTTGAACCTCTTGTACTGGCCCTCAATGTATGGGGAATGAGCAGCTTTCTTATCTTTTTAATTGGTTGTTCTACTTCACTGTTGGGATGACATCTGTGCAGAGTTTGATCATTTTGCCAACTTCCTTGTGCTGAAGCCAAGTTTAAGTAGCACATTACTGTGCAAAGTAACTTACATGGTAATGTAAGCCTCCTTTGTCTTAATTCATAACACTAGACATCTTTCATAAACTTGCTTCCCTCTCAACAGGTTTTTATTTCATCACATAAGCGTTCATTTCTGTTTTGCAAGTGGGAGGTGTGCTCCATTGTTCTTGTTTGGCAATAATTCGACCAGAACTGAATGCTGTGAGTTGGAATCATGATTTCTGTACAATGCAGTATAAATTTAGAAGGTTATGAAAATTACAGTAACCAACTTAATAAATTTCCCCAGATCTATGGTAAAACACTTTTGTATTTCTATTGTCCCAACACTTCAGGACCTCACGAGGGACACTGCAGTGGCTGCCTTGTTTTGTGTGTGGTTCCTTTGGCCTATTGTTGATGGAAGTAAAACTGGACTTGGTTGCAGAAAAGGACAGTTAGGCATTGGCTCTGTGGGCAGTGGTTTGGCTCAATCCCAAACTCACAGATGGCCAAAGTCTCTTTTCTTTCACTGGCTATCTTGTTCCGCTTCTCCCTCTCTCCCCCTCTCCTTCCCTCTCTCTCCAATGAAGACATTTCCTCTTGTAAACAGAGGATGAAAGAGAAGAATTGAACTGACTCTTAGAAGAATATGTCACTATGTAGTTTAGGAATGCTTATGATGAGGTGTAAATATGCAGTGAGGGAGTCGAAGAAATGACATTAAAGAACGGCCACATTTCTCCATTATAAAGCCACTATTGTGTCAGGTGGGAGTGTGTGTTGGTAGCTTGTTGATTTGAATATTTTAATAATTAAGTTCTAGCTCATTCTAAAGCAATAATTGATTCTATCTCAAAATCACTATATAGGCCATGAAAACACTAGCCAACCCTGAAGCGAGCTCTCCAAAGGCCACATATACTGTAGGAATTATGCATATGATTGTGCATACTTGTTTGACACAAACATATTATGGCTAAAGGCATAAATTCAGCCAAAACCACTATGTGAACCTGTCTGTTATTTCATTTTTTGTGTGTCTCTGACACTCTTTTTTTATTACCACTTACCATTTAAAAAACAAGTGGTGTAACTGTTGTCTGTACCACTGTGTCTGAGGTAATTTGGCAGTAATTTTTTGTTTATTCTTCTGACACTGTAAAATGGTAGATTATTTCATTAGATACACAAAGTAAAAGTTTGTTTGCACATTATCACAAACTTATAACTTTGTATAGGTGGCAGTAGTTCAGTTGGTATCAAATGCGTTTGTTCCTTTTGTTTCATCCACCTTGTATACATGACAGTTAGTATCATAGTGTGATTGATGATTGCTCTTATTTAAAAACATATTATTATTAATACAAATGTAGTATCATGATTTAAATATGTGTTTGTAACTTCACAACTTCAAAAAACAAACTTTGGTGTACTTTAAACTTTGAACAAATTCAATTTGCCACATAGCTGCAAAGTATTGACGATGTCTGAGTTGTCCCAAGAAAAAAGTGCTTCATCCAAAGAAGTGATGCACTGAGTGTGATCAGCCCTTGTGATGTTTGTTACTATTGGAGATGATAGACGTAAGAGGGGCAGATATCGCTATGTGTCCTGTCCACTGTATGAACGATAAGGACGACTCTACACTGCTTCTTTCTAAGGGAGTCAACTGTTGTTTTCAGCTGTAGCGATAAGCATTTTTCTTTTGCTACTCAGTGCCATCACATTGACGTAGTTTCAGGATGTGGTAAGAATGCTGAAGGAGCCGTTCAGACACTGAGCCTGGAGTTTCACAATCTCTCTCAAAAACCTTAACCCTTGTTGTGCCAAAGTTTTACTTCTTAGGAATTTAGGCATTTTTCCTGTGCAGTTTATTTATATGTTCTATATCTAGAAATCCTATCCTGCCCACATTTATACACACACAAAGTGTCCCTACTGCTCTTTGCTTCTCTGTAAGGGGCCCCAGTCACATGACCACTGTGTTATTGTGCTGCAGTGTTGAGTGCAATCGGCCGTGAGAATATGGCTGTACACATCAGTAGACCACCGAACACAGTATCAGTGGCCAACTCGACCGAGATAGGGTTTAGCCAGAATTACTCTGAGCTTCACCATAAAAGGACAATATATTAGTTGCAGGTGTTTGGTTCAGATCCACTTTTTGTTTAACATCCTCACTGGGACGTAAAATAATCTGGCTACATCCTTGGACTGATGTTTGAAATTAATGAAATAGGTGTGTTGTGTAGACAACCTGTGAACAAATGAAACAAGTGCCTCCCTTCCCCCACTTCTAACTGTAGAGCTCGGCTCTATGCACATTTATACAAGGCCCCTAAAAGCACTCTGTGTAAAAGAACCTTTAAATCATTTTATGACACTTCAGCCGCCAGTAAAAACATTAGTTTCAGATGCTGTTCTCTTTGGTGTCAACAGCGCCTTGTCTCTCAACAGCAGCGGCTCATCCAAGTCCTCTGGCCCATCGGAGCTGCGTGTGCTCTAAAAGTCAATGCAGCTGGATTGTATCAGAGTGTGCATCTGGAGCTTAGTGCATGCACGCACACACTCACTCCTGCTCCACCGGTGAGCACTCCTGATGGCACTGGAATGTCCCGAAACATACAGTAAAGTGCTACAAGAGGTCATCATAGCTCAGCTGCAACTATGCAGGCTGTGCATCTGTGCTGACATTCAGAGACAGATTTGGTGCGGTACTATTCTGATTATAGCAACACAAACTTCCCCATTTGATTTAATCTATTACTAACCTGTGCTGCAACAGAACCGGATGACACAATACAGTTAAACACGGAAGTTGAAGAACACTCACAATCTGCTGTTCTGTAATGGCCAAACTTAACAATGCCTTTGGGATTTGTTAAACTAGAACAAATCCAAATGCCCCAAAATGCATTAGGTAAAGCAGTAAATACATAGCAAAACGCATTTTCAAGATTAATGCTGCCTCTGTAATGTTGTTAGAGGTTAAAATGGCTTGGCTTGACGCGCCCCTACAGACATCACATAACCTCTGACCTTAGAAACCTGAGTTTCCCTCCCGCCAGAGCTCGCAGTAGAGATAAGGGCCAGGGCCGCATGTAAACGAGCTTACGTGGAATTGCTGGAGCACAATGGATGGACTGTTGCAATAGCCACAGTAAAAGGCCAAACAAAACTGAAATTTGGTTTGTTCTCAGACCACAGTGAGCAAACACAACTTGGCCACAGCTCCAGGTGATTGGTTAATGTCTCCCAACACAAACAAAGGAGTTCCCATATATTTTTAAAAAGTTTTGTCTTTAGAAATACTTCACCAACTACCTTCCCCCTCTAAGAAGCACTGCGTAATAATTGTACATTTGCATATTCTATAGTCATTGTCTACATTTTTCACACAAATGACGTACCTCTCTATATAAAACTCAACAGTGACCACCCATCTCCGGAGGTAAATTTCTCATACATTTTTCCCTAGAAAAATTTCTAATAACAGTAATAGTTACCATAACATAAATTTATTCAAAAGTCCATTGGAAAAATTTACTTCGGGAATCGCCAGAAGTCCCAGTTGAGCTCTATTAACAGGCATTATTAGCATGTTTACATCTCTAAAGCTCAAAATGATCTGTTCCACCTTGTGATTTCATGTAGTGTAGTATATAGTTTCCAAGTTAACCTTTTATCTTTAATTCAGTAGAGCATTCTGGATCTGAAATCATCCCAATGTTTTTACTGAAGGTGTATGGAGTTTTAAAACACAGTGGTGCCCTTCTTGTATTACCACATGATATCACAATGTGTATTTTGTTTGAGAGAAGAACTCTAAATATGCAGGATTTGAGTCTTTTAAACATGTGTGAATGAAATCAAACAAAACTCCAGGTGTGTTTCTTAGGAGTAAACATAACAGACTACACACCTCTGCATAAAAATAACTTTATAATGCGTTTAAAATATTGAGCTACATGTTTATTTTCTTATTATCAGCTCTTTTTTGTAGCTTTTTAGACCAGTTATGAATGAATAAATAAATAACAATAATAATGTCTCCAAAACAACAATTGCATCATCATCCATTTATCAATTCATCGCCTGCCTCTAGTCTGAATACCAAGATGAGCCACACCTGTCTGCTGAACAGATACGATTCAAAAACAGTGCAACCTGTTTTTGTGTATATGGAATGCTACAGGAAATGCCTTTATTAAATTTAAGTCAAATGTAGATTGGAGATAAAACCCTCATTGCCTGGCATTGACCTATGTCTGGACCACCCTGTTTAACTAGGTCACCGCTAACACAACTGAAGGGTTAGAGCTCGAGGAAAGGTTTTTATTTGATTAAGGGCATTCAAGTTGTCTGTTTTCTAAGAAGGGCCAGCTGCACAACCTACTTTTGCCCCAGCTGTTTTCAAGCGGTACTACGCAATTGTTCTCCTGAAGAGATACACAGTTCATCAAATAGTGTTTTTAATAATTGATAAAATTGTGTTATGCTATAATGTTCAAATTTGTTATGTTTTAGACCTGATTTACACTGACTGCAGACCTGTTTTTTTCCCCTTTATTATAGTCTTAGTAGTAGTAGTGGCCAAATATAGTTGGCCTGTCATACTAAATTTTGAAGAAGAAAATATACACAATTAACAAAAATATTCAAACTAAATGATGCCACTGACACAATGACCCTAAATCATCCCCCCAAAACAATTAGACATATGCTAAAACATGAGCTGCATTATACCACAAAGAAGCCTTAAGTAATTATTTCCTCAATCCTATACAGCTTAGAAGAAAAAGTACCCATGATAAATACTGAGCCCCAAAAAGTATTGTTCTAGCTCTTATTTATTGAGGTCGATATAGTAAAGTGGTGAGGCTTGATGTGAAAAGTTTGTGGATCACTGCCCTGCTCTATAGGTGGAGCTTGTTTAGTACTATTTTATATGAGTCATTTAATGAAAATGTGGATGTAATCTAGTCATAAGTTCATGACCTTAGTACGGCCTTATGGGTTTCTCCCTTATTTCCCATACATTTGTCTTTAGAAAAGCTTCATTTTTGTCAGAAACATATTTGGAATTGCATTATTTTTTCCCCAGACTCCTTAGTGCTCAAATCTCTTTCGCTATACACCTATTTTTCTGTGTGTCCAAAATTGGAGTGGGCAAAATTTTCGATACTGTGATGTGAAGAACTTTTAAGGAACTTTTTCCTATTCAAAAGCATTTGTTTAATTTAGCAGTAGTCCTCATTATACCGATGCTGAAATTCAGACAATATTAGACAATCCATTAGAAATCTGCTAAATATGTCTGTTAATGTCATGGTTTAGGTTGAACTATCACACCAAAAGTGAAATGACAGACGTTCATTAAAGGGCAGACGTATCATTATATATACCATTATTTGAAATATTATACTGCAACCCCTTTTTTGTAAGTTTCTTTTACAGACTATTACATTTTCTGCCATTTTGCATAACTCTAAACAATGTCAATATCAAATCTTCAATAAATCTCACACCTTTTCAAAAGCTGTTTAAAAATGCACAAGTAATGCACATAATCACGTCTTTAGGTTTCCACTCACTAAATTGTAGTGGCCTGAGAGTGGAAGAGAAGAAGCATGGAGTTCTAACACAGGAGAAGTTTATTTTATTTATTTTATTGTAGGGAGTATTATACCTCTGATGACGTAGACCAAAATAACAAGGAATGAGCTGGCAGTGAGTGCCCTTGGCACAGCACAAAAATGTAATTTCTTAACACCTGCTCAAAGGCACCATTGTTAGGGTCTATGACCATTTAACGGTCCTAATGTCATCACTTTGAAACTTAAAGATAGGAGCTTTAAACATTGGTTCTTTCAGCACACATGCGAATTGTCCGCTTAAGTGCCAAGAGCCCTTCTAAGTGTGTGCTGATTGTAAGCTCCGGCCAAAAGGTTTGTTTGGAGAGAGTTGGCACGGCTGGTCATCCCTCCATTGGGAGCCGAGGGGTAGCATTATGCTCTTGTCATTAATGTTCCAGTGGATACTAGTTCCCCCAGTGTCACACACACACTATGTATAATGCTCACTGTGCTGTGTGTAAACAGAGAGGCCTGTTGACACTAAAATACAGCTTTGCAGATTATCCACCCAGAGTTAAACTGTTTGCTAGCCGGTAAAATATTAGCTTTGGATTGGCTGCTGTCATGAACTTGGATAAGAAATAGTGTGAAGTGTGTTGTGTGTGTGTTGGGACTAATCCTAAACCCTAAACATATGAAGTAATGAGCCTGAAAGCATGTACACTGGTGTTTGCACATGTTTTTGTTTGTACCAGTTGACAGCTGTCATTACCTCCTAGATACAGGGCTTCAGCTGCAAAAGTATGAATATCCCTTTACAAAAGCACAAATAATACGATAATAAAATAAGAAAATATAGATTCTCAAAATATTTTTTATTTCAATCAATTTAAAAGTAGTAATTTTTTCCCTCCAAAAGTCTGAACTCTACTCCAAACGACATGCTTGTACTGACAAGATTGGCTGTAGATCTCTTAATTAAAAAGCCCCATGCATATGAAGGACTATGAGAATTTACGCTTCCAACATATTATTTTTATAAGAGTAAATTTCTGCCTTATTGCCTTATGTCTGAAGAAGAATTATTTGGATTATGTTTGATTAATTTAGCGTTCTCTTCCATGCATTATCTGAACCTTCTTTGTAGTTAGGTGCAAGCCTACATCACCCATGCTCCCACTGTCCCACATGACAATTCTCCATAAATGCAAAACGCATACAGAAGCATGATACAAAACAATACACTGCAGCTTTATAAAGCTGATGTGATCTGAAGTCATTTCATTCACAGTGATTGAGTTGTTTTGACTGTTATGTGAAAGGGATGCAAAGAGAGAAAATGAAACTGAAACTTTGTTTGTTGTTGTTTTCTCAAGAAGATAGAACATTTTCAAAACAGTAAAATGTAACATTGTCTTATAAATATTATGTCTAATTATTACCCCATAGACATAAAATACCCCCTCCTTAGTTTCAGTTTTAGTTATTTTACTAGTGATAAATATATGATATGTATTTTATCTTTCCAATTACACAGCACATAGTTTATCCCTAAAGTACAATGTTTGTTCTGCTAGGGAAAAGTGTACTTAGCCTGGCAGACCCCCAGTTCACCCTTCTTAATCTTGGACAGCCAGTGAGTCTGAGAGTGTGGTCAAGCGCTCCATAAGTCATCCTGTAGTCTTGTGGACAGTCATGCGGCCTGTCAGTGGAACGGGTAACCCAAGCTGAGGGGAGCCCCGATGGAGACTTGGCCTGGAGGGGGGCCAGGATTTATGGAGTGCACAGAAAGGTGAGCCAGTGCTGCAGTGAAGCCCAAAGCAGCAGTCTGTCCACACAAGAGCTGCTAGTACACACACGCCTACTGTCTCTTTAATAAACAACAGTGGTGACAGCTGGCTCCTGGTCAGGTATACTGTTAATGACGCCATACACATGAAAAATTTAAAGGCATTTAGCCGAGATATTTGAAAGCCCACTCACTTTATTCACATTGAGATCAAAGCAATTATTAATAATTTGAAAGATTATAATAATTATAAATTGCAGAGTATACACTGCGATATGGTGGAAATTAACCTTAGCGGCATAACTTCCTTTTAGTGTGATATACTATACAGGTCTTGGTTCAATATAATCGTTTGTTCCCATAAAGAGTGCCCACATTTTAAATATAACTCCATAATTCATCTTGTCATTTGATATGATCTTTAGTATGTGTCTGTTCCCAAGGTTGATGCAAGTGTATTTATACAGCCATACCAGTATAGGTTTACCTCTCCAACCAATCTGTCTTCATGAATGCAAAGTAATAAAAGCCCTGTGAGGCTTTC
Source organism: Scartelaos histophorus (assembly GCA_000787155.1). Lineage (NCBI taxonomy): Eukaryota > Metazoa > Chordata > Actinopteri > Gobiiformes > Gobiidae > Scartelaos > Scartelaos histophorus. The sequence goes on along the minus strand of KN500687.1, from coordinate 9,223 downwards.
CTAAAATAGTTGTTTACACCTCAATAACAAAGCCTAATCTGTTATGCTGAAGTGCTTGTGTCCATTTTTATAACTGGAATGGCATTTCTAATACATCAGTGTTTACCACACATTCTGCTTAGATTCCGGACGCACAATTGGTATACCTGTACTTTTAATCATGAATAAATACAAAATGTATTAATTGCACAATCCTACAAGCTATCATTTAAGTATTCTGTTATTTTTGAGTACAGCTGTCTTTGCCTGGATTTCAACATTTTAACTGAACAGTGCTTTTTATGTTTATGAAAGTACTGAAAGTTCATACCAGCTTATCCAGCTTATTGTTCAGCTCGTTTTACCCATGGGGGAGAACATGGGCTTATAATAAAATACTGCTGACAAACGTCATTATTCTTGTACTGGAGTAATTTGTATTTGTGTAAAATGACTACATGCAAGTGGATGTGAGCGTATGTGTGTTTGGATAAGGCATGTGTTTCTCACATGACTGATAGCAGTGGTGTAAGAGCCATATCAGGCGGATGATATGGAGCTAGAACAGGTTTTATCAGTGTAACAGTTTGTGTACATTCACAAACTAGATTAAAACACACAGTAGCACTACAGTTGAATAATTTACTGATTTTATACAGGACTTTACACATTATCCCCAGTCACATTTTCACTGCATTTTGTTTTTACAGAGACGAGGGGCCATCTCCTATGACAGCTCAGACCAAACAGCACTGTACATTCGTATGCTAGGTAAGTATTTTACAAATGGTTTCTTCCTCTGACTCTAGTCTCACCCGTTGCTTCAACCACAAACACCATTGTAAATACATTTTCACATAAATATAGTTTAAGATGAATATTTGAATCACATTATTTAGTTTTATTCAGTGGAGACTACATTTTCAATCAAATCGATCCTCTTCATTTTATTTATGTGCACATGATCCATTGTCTGTGTCTTTGCCCCTTAAAAGTAGAAGCATTTTTGCAGGTCAAATACTGTAGTACTGAAGGCTTGTTGCTTTATCAGATATCTAGGACAGAGCCCACCAGCGCAGGACTGTCAGTACAATTTGTTGTTTTTTGGATCATTAGCTTACATTGGATTTTCTCTATGCATATTCTTAGTTTTATTTTGACTTGGAACAAAGAAATAACTAACAAAACAACAAATGAAACAAATGGCATAGCGAACACTGCTCTATGGTCTTGTATGTAAACCATTTGAAATGAGTATCAATACAAAATACTTATCAATAATACCATTCTGATATATCAGAAGCATAAAACGTTCTTCTCTCTAGGTTTTTTTTTTTTTTTTTTTT
>JACN01073871.1:0-26830 GCA_000787155.1 Scartelaos histophorus | reverse complement strand
ACTACCACTGCTACTTCTACTTCTACTTTACCACAACTATTGCAGCCACTCCAGCTACTATCAAGCTACTCTTACTATTACTATAGCAAATACAATTATTTTTGTAAAGACAAGTAAAAGGTCAATTAAATACTACGTTCCTTGCGATGTTAAATGAGTTGCGTGGCAAAACTGTAGTGGCAACATTTCTACTATCGTCAATCAGCGTTTTTATCGCTTACACACAAAACAGCATGTCCTCAAATGTCTCCTTTACAAAAACCGTCTGACGTCACATATTCCCTTACACCGAATGCAGCTTTTTTTTGCGACTCCCTTCCAAACCGGCGGGGGCAATGAGGTCGCATTGGCAGCCTGTATGAAAAGGCATCTCTTCCTGTAAACGAATACATGCGAGCTAGATATACATCGTAAGCAGCAAGATTTCAGGAGCGTGACCGGAATGACTCGATCTGGGAGTGAAGGGGGGTGCTAACCGTTGTGTTTAGATGGTGGTGGAGATAGTGGACGTGGTCGTATAGAGGAAAAGGTGACAGTTACATGGTTATGGTTGAGGTACAGATAAGTGCAGGTGCGGGGAAGACTACTCATTTCACTCATAGTTAACATATATTTAAGACTTTAAGCAAAACATTTACTTGTGTTTAAATGGAAGTTCAGAGTTTACTTCCTGTTTGTACTTTAGAATGTGTAAAGAAGTGGACTAAGGGAGTGTGACATCACCCATAGCGTTCAGCTCCAGTCAAATAAAGCTCAGTTATAGGAATAAATTTGGAGTCAGGTCCATTTTAGGAATAGGGATTGATTTACGTAAAAAAATAGCCAAATAAAAACACCTGGATCCTGTAGAGCGAGTTTCAAACATTTTATATGCATATTTGTCATGATCAATGCCAATACCGATTGTTTAAAAACCAGAGAATCTGATTTCTGATATTGTTGGACCAATATGTAGAGTTGATTTTGTGATTTTTTTCCCAAATTTTGTGCAAACTCATCCACAACCTTCTTTTATGATTACATTTCTGCAGTAGCCTCTTGTTCAATCAAAGCTTTTTGCATACACTTTTCATGCATATTTTGGACAAACTAAATATCGGCTCGATATATCGGCCATCTGATGATGATGTAACACTATTACATAATTGCCACAGGAACCACCCCACCAAATCATGTAATAATTAGGGGAAAAAAACATAAAAACCTGCCACATGCACTTATAAAGCTTTGGAGAAGAAGAGTCTCCACTTCCTGTCCCTCAATCGGTGCCATTTTGTCTTTTTTTTTTTTCCATATTGCATTTCCGTGTGACTTCCCCCTCCGCTCCATATCTCGCTCTAATTCATGCCCCCTGTCTTTGTCCAAGTCTATCAGCTCACTCCCTCTTTGCCTTTTGTTACCGACTGTCACCCGCTCCTTTTCAGCATTAGTGCCATCTCCATCCATCTGCCGCTTTTGTCTCTTTTTCACGAGGATGCCTTGGCAAAAAAGAAAAAAAAAAAAGAAAAAAACGTATTGACTGCGCCTTCTCTCCTCTGTCCCCCTTATCCCTGCTTCCCTTTTTCCCCATCATTGTACGCTCCAGCGGAACATGCTACTCTTTTAGGTGGCGATGGAGTGTTGGAGAAGTAGTTGTAGAAACGCACTCGGTAAGGGGAAAAAAGGTGATGATACAATCAGTTTTATTGTGCTGTAAGGATTTTTTTCATGCTTGTGGAATACACCCCGTATGCTGGCTGCAAGAAAGAATTGCAACTCGCATGCATTTTCCTCTGCATCTTTTTCGTTGCTCAAAATAATTAGACTGCAGTTTGGACTCAAGGGTGTAGTATTTCTGCTTTCCATGATACAAGAAAATATTTTGCATAGCTCCTCTGGAAATTTCTACCTGTGTGTCACCACCTCCCTGGATGCCGTTTTAGCTCGGAGTTCCACCAGGCGCAGTGCACTTGATCTGACCCAGTTCTTTCGCTGGCGCTCCTCCAGTGCTAAGAGTACATAAGGACTGCACCGTCAAGGTATTCAACCCCCTTTGTGCTATTATTTTAAAAATCAAGCAACATCTGTTCAGCTCTGGGCCTCTCGGTGACCCACTGGAGCCTCAAGCAGTTTGCAGACAAAGATGTACCCGGAATGGCTCATTGCTGCAGTGCCCTCCGCTAATATAGGCTATATAAACCAAATTGCCGTTAAATTATGCTTTTTTTTGTGTCATTTTGGGCTTCGGAATGACTAAGAACAAGAACTAGAAAGAAAATTGCTATACTAACTTTAACTGCAACATATACCCACGTACCTACACAACTTATGCGCACTTAAAGGGTCCATTATGCTGTTTTCTAATCTATGTTACATTGCTGGAGTTGTGTTTTGTTTTATTCACGTTTAACACAAACCCTGCTCTGTTCCACCTTGTAATGTGATATGTTAATACAGCAAGAGCTCCACTGTGTTTTTAAACTCCATACACCTTCACTAGAATCATTACAGCCCTGGAACTGGCAACTTCTACTAAACTAAAGATAAAAAATTAACTTAAACTATTGCTTTGTGACATCACAAGGTGGAAAGGAGCATTTGGAGCTTTGGATATGTAGACAAACTAATAATAAAATGTTACTCAAACATGGGAATGGAAAAAAAAACACAACTCTGCGTAATTTTTTGACAAGGTAACATTATAACATGGCTTGAAGCTCACAAGAGTGTGTAATATAGGACCTTTACGTACCATATGCAGTTTTATTTTCATCATCATAATAATAGTTTTTTTTTAATCAACTGGATGTGCGCAGACTGATTGAAAAAGCACTTGAGTCCATCTGTCTTATTGCCATAACTTGATGATGAGACTAGTCACAAACTGAGGGGTTGATTGTTCAAACTTTTCCCAAGTTGTCGGGAGAGACGCCTTGTCTATACTGACTGCAGTAAGAAAGGATATTAGCAGTGAGGCTATAGTGAGGACTTCCCCGTCAACTATTCAACTCCTTTTGTTCTATTACTTTAAAAATCAAGCAACATCTGTTTTGCTCTGGGCATCTCTGTGACTCACTGGAGCTCTATCAAGTTTGCAGATAAGACGCTCCCAGAATTGCCTTTAGCTAGCAATGAAACTTACTCACTGTATTTTCCATTTTCGCTATTGCCTCTGCCTGGTTTTTGAGCTTGATTTAGTTGCATATATTTACATGCAAGCACTATTTTATCCAAGTGTCAGAAAAGTGGTAATTCCTCTAATTACTGACATTACTCCTCTTTTACAGCCCATTGCTTTTGACTGAGTAAGTTAAACTCCAAAAAGTGCCTTTCTAGGTATTCAGCACGGCAACAAGTAGAGGAAAAAGATTTAATAGCATCTCCTCTCATCGCATCACCTCCAGTTACTTCGGCGGGTACGGAGCATCTGTTGGAATTTAACTGCAATTTCGAACTTTGTGTTTTCGAGCATTTTTAAGCACAGGAGTCTTGTTTATGCATGTGTGTGTACGTGTTTGCTCCCCTCACGGTCCATAAATTTTAATATTCCTTGAGAGCAGTATACCCAAGCAAAACAGAAAGTGCCTCCTCACACAAGTCCCAGCCCGGAGCGCGTGTTTAGTGGCGTTTTCTCCACAGAAGCATTTCGCAGACGTACGTTCACGCTTCGACCTCTCCGTGCCACCACTTTGTGCATGCATCTTGTATGACTTGCTGTCAATTTTAAACAGACTAGGGCGTGTGACCGTGATATTATTCGGGGGTAGAATAGCTGTTCTTCCCCGTGTTCCTTTAAAACGGAGCACTGGTAAATAAGAAATGGTTTCAAATAGGTAGGCAGAAGATTTTGGGTTCAATACTTGGTAAACGCCCAAGTCTCTCTACAAACATGTGTTGAATTGGTCATTTTAAAAGCTGAAATATAATGTTTAGCTAATTTAAAGTCGAGTATTTCCTTTTATTTATTTAGTTTTGACAACTTATGGGTTCCGATTGACTCCATAAAGATGTTATAACATTGTCTTGCATGTTCCGCAGTATGAAACCCAAAGAATAAATGATAGATCCATAGTTCTGCTTTAATTGATATTATATAACTCACTTTTTCTATTAAAGGTCCTATAATACATACATTGAATTAAATATTGCATCTTATTATGTTAAAACATACCTAGAGTTGTGTTTTGTTTCATTTATGTTTGACTAATCCTTTTTTATTAGTCTGTCTACATTTCCAAATCTTAAAATTCTCACTTCCACCTTGTGATGTCATGATGTTTTCAAGTTAACAGCTACAATTCAATGCACTATTCAGTCGAGATTAGAAATTCCAGGGGTCAAGTTATCCAAATGTTTCTAGTGAAGATGTATGGAGTTTAATAATGCAGCAGAGCACTTCCCGTATTACTTATGGCATCACAAGGTGGAACAGAACAGAGTATTTTGGGTTGTTTTTTGCTTTTTGTGAAATAAAATTCAACTCCAGGTATGCATTTGATGAGAAAACATTACAACAGATAGGACAATAGCACAATATGGGGCCCTTTAAGGTTATTTTTATTGTTTGTTTCTATTCATATCAAAATTGAATCCTTCTTAGACTCTAAACATGGCGGACACTAGAACCCCCCCACTGCGCGCCCCACGCCTCTGCTTTCTGTTTACCAGCCTCTGCGTGTGACCGGTGCTATTTCCAATTCGCAGCTCGACCGGGGCTAACCGGACCGAGCCCCTTTGTGCCATTTGCCTTAATAACGTGGGCCGGGCTCTCCGCAGGGTAAGCAGCCTCCATCCTGCGAGTGGCTAAATGACACAGTGGAGTTCATTGATGGAAAAGGATTACACGCGGCACATTGGACAGCCGAGGCGACCGCGGCAACACACAAAGAGAAGAGCACTGGCTTACTGTATGTCAAAGGCTGAGCGCTGGCATAATTTGTGGTGTCACGCTGTTTATCTCGCTGCTTGTGATGCACAACTTGCACAGCAGTCCGTGGCAGGCTCCAGATATATGGAGCCAAGAATGCTGCTTTATTATCTCATATGCTTTATCAAATTTATATGAAGTGGTCCTCTGCCATCATTTGACACTGCATCAGAATCTCATATTTGCCCCGTGTATCCTCTTTCGCTTCCTGTCGCCAGCCTTTGTATGCCATTACATCCTGTATAAAGAATAGGGACTGGTGAAATATGACCACTTCCTCCGCAGTGGTGTAATAAAGAACAAACATTATGGCCGTATCGGAATCTCCTCATGAGCCCTTAATCCCTCAGTCACTACACTGAGCCTGACTATAGCAGGGACGGAACAATGGACTAAGACTGGACTATGTTGGACTACATACATACTTGGGTGGACTGAACGAAGCTTGGTTTAAAGTTAATTTAAATTTGCACTATGTAACATTTCACCACCTGCTTGTTTCCTTAAAGATTTTTTGTCTGGAATATCCCGGTATGACATTAAACGTATCCATCTTGCATTTACTCAATAACATGAGTATTTTTAACCCTAAAAACTTGCATTCTTATAGTGAGTGGGCTTGTCTCTCCACAGATCTGACTTGTAACTTGTCCTGTGGCATCAGCTGCTGAGATGGGTTAGGTTAGGTTGCATGATTCGTACCCGTAGGTAAATTTGTTTAGTAGATTTGAGAGGCTGGTCCCACATGTCACACTTCATTCATCCATAATATACACAAATCAACACGTATAAAAGCACAGTTACACATAAAGTGTTACAGTGCTCCAGTGCAGAATGGTTTTTGTTCCATAAATAATGAATTCATCAGGCTAAAAATCACAATGAATATTAAGTATATAAAAAACACATTTTTCCAAGACACTAAAAATAAATGTCATCCAGGTGGCAGGTCCATGGAGAGAAGCAGGTGACAGACCCTCCACTAGTTACATGGTGCACCTTTAATGCTGCACTATGTCACTTTTCTCACCACTTTATTCTCCCTGAATGTTACTGCTTTGCATTCTTGTCCACATTATGGCATTATCTTGAACTATCTTCCATTTATTAAATTACAGTTGTATTTATTGCTCAAAAATTGCTTCAAAACCTTCAATTGTGCTGTGATTGGGCTCCCCTTTCCATAGACCTGACTTGTAACTTGGTGTTTCCATGGCGATAGAGATGAATAAATCCAATGCCCTACCGTGGAGCATTGGCAAAGCATGCAGACAAGCAGATGGAGCTATTCTCCATCAGTAAAGTTACCTGGACCATTAAGAACACAGTATATTGTAAGTAGCAGATTGTTGCTCCATGTGAAATTACATACAATTATTATAATAGTGTTCTCACTGAATGCACAATTGATATAAACCCATTATTTTCAATACACATTCTAGTCTGTCATCATTTTTCACCGCTTCCAAATTGTGGGTAAATTGTATACTTTTCATCCAGGCAAGTCTATACAAAAACATATACTGATTATTTGTTGAATAGATATAGATACACACAATACTGAGGAAAAAAAAGGAAAAAATTAAGCAAAAATTAAACTCTGATAAACGATGAACCATTAACGGTCCCTGAACATTACTCTGCGTTACCTCTGCCCTCAATTAATTCCTTGCATTCGTCCATCTTGTATTAAACTGGCCAGATGCTAGGATGGATTCTGTTGGGAGCAATGGCATGCAACAAAGTGATATGAATCTACCCCCACTCTCTTTACAGCAGCCCGATCTCCGAGGGATACTGACACAATTTATGGAAAAGAAAACACCACTTGGATGTAGACGGAGTGCCTGGACTGCCACTGCCAGACCGAAAATGCGCCACAATTAAACATATGATATTATATTCACTTGGACCGTTTTGGTGTTACTAAAAGGAAATGTTGTATCATTTTCAAAGCAGGGCCAGAAATGCAAATATGAGACTTAAGGTTGAATATTCAAACAAAGATAATTATCTGTGGATTAGCCCCGTTTTTGGCTTTGGAGAGCTCCACTTGTCGGATGACTCCAGGGAGAAATGGTTTAATCATTAAGACCCTTTGCTTTCTGAGAAGTGCCAGAAGCGTTGCACGAAAAAGTTGGATTACATTTAGTGCGAGGGAGAGCGGCTGTCTCGTATCGGCGCACATCTTGTACCTAATTTAAGAAAAAGGTAATGATAATTAGTTATACAAATCAGAAACAAAGACATTTTTATTCGGTTCTGTTGAATTCGTCTAATGTACGTGCTGAGGATGACGATCTTGGATGATTTTACTTTCATTTTCTTATGAGATGCTGGGAATATATTTGTTTTTTGTGATCTCCTCCCTCTCTGCCCCATTCCCCCTGATCATTAACATAAATAGGGATGCATAATTTACCACACTAAACCAAAAATATAAACGTTGCACTATGTAACTTTTATTGGCTCCATGTAAATGCCATTGGTTTTACCTGTAAAATTCCATAGTATAGCGTTTAACTTAGCCACATCTTAACATTTATTCAAATATAGGTGCTTTTATTGCTCAAAAACCTTGAAACAGGTGATTTTTTTCATAGATTTCTTCATAGATTTGACATTTGATCATCATCATATGCTTGTCCATGAAGAAAAATGCCTTATCCAACACTGTAGAACATTCCAGGCTAATGCACCAATAATTAAACACAACAAACCAAAAATAATATATAATGAAGTGAAAAATGCATTGACTTTCATGCATTAGAACTAGGCAAGACATTTTTATATCATTTACAGCAAAATGTAACCAGCTTAAAGGTCACAGCTAGTGTATTTGTGCATCTCTTTTTAAAGTTCTTCATTGGCTTTTCTTGTGCTTTACTCAACCCTCTAAAGTGGCTGTCACTTGTCAACATGCAATCCATCAAAAAGGTGCGAGCAACTTTTCACACCCCATCCTATAGCTTAAACCCCCTGAGAAGTGACATACAATATATATATGAGCGCTTAAACGCAAGGACAGTGTGAAGACAGGACCCCGGGCTATCTCATGAAGCAGAATGAAGCGATCTGCCGCCATAGCTTCTCCCCCCTCCACATTATACCTGTTTTTATTCTGCCCTTCGTGTCGCAATCTCCTCATACTTAGCCATTCATTATCAGCTTTCTGCAAGTGAAACAAAAAGCTTTGGCATTTCAAAGATTACCTGCGCTGCCGAGCCCCCACTTTTTGAAATAATGCCTGTATCTACAAATCTCCAACAGTGCATACATAAATATCCAGCCTCTAGCTAGTGTTGCAGAAAAAGAGAATCAAAGGCCATTGAGCAAAGGGAATCATAACATTATGTCTATATTTAGCTTGCGTCGTCTTAATTGGCATGAACAGTACAATCTGATAAGGCTTTTGACTGTGACTCGCACGCTTTTATAACAGAATGTGCCGGAAATGCTTTTATTTTAAGAATTATGCTTACAAATTTGGGAGGAGGATTTGAAAATCTACAGTTGAGAATGTTTGGATAATATGTGAATCAAAACATGTTTTATCTACCATCCCCCAATGTAATTCAACATCATGTACAATGTATTCTTGGTACCAGTTTCACTGTAGGGAATCTGGCTTAATTATGCAAAATGAAAGTAGAAACCACTGCATATACTGAGAAACATGGATTTGATATGACCCCTCCCAACAACCTAAGAGAACTTTAGTCATATTCTTAGAAATACTCCCATCATATTCTTAGAAATCAATCTATAAACAATAAAAGCCAGTTGGGTAAGACTTTGTAATAACTGCACTTTTAATAATCAAAAGTCAAACACCTCAAAATGAAGTTTATTATGAATGATTTAGGCATTTTCTGATCTATGTTATAATGTTTCCTCATCAAATCCAGGCCTGGAGTTGTATTTTGTTTCATTGATACATGTTTAACCCTCCATATTTAGTTCTTCTCTCAAACCCTAATCCTAACCCTAACCTGCTCTGTGTTTTTAAACATAACCTTCACTAGAATTATTTGGATAATTTCAGCCCAGGAATTGCTCTATTGAACAAAAGGTAAAAAGAGCTGTTAACTAGATAAGGAGCACTTCATAACATCACAAGGTGGAACAGAGCATTTAGCTTTGGAGATACAGACAGAATAATAATGAAGGATCACTCAAACATGTGTTAATGAAACAAAACATAACTCCGGGTATGTTTATGATGATGTGACAACATTATATCAAGGCTTAAAGCTCAAAGCTAGTCAAATTTGCATAATATAGGACCTTTTAATTATATAGTTATTAAGCCTGAATCAATCAACAGTTTGTCCATGAAGTGTTTGTGCTTGCTTATTGTGGATAATTATTATTTTATACTTATTATAAAATGGTGGTTTATTCTGTTTTAGGTGCTTTTTGTTTGTTTTCCATCATCATTTTCATGTAGCTCCTCTCCTGACCCAGTTTGACATATGCATTTTTACAACATACTCTATTTATATTTATTACAGTGGTAGCCAGGTACCATTGAGCACCGTGTCCCTCCCCTGTCGCCCCTACACTCCAGCATGTGCCGACTGGTCCATCTGGGCTGTGTGAGGTCACTGAGCACGCCACCTGCTCCGTTTGAGGTGCCCGTGTGGAAACATGACAGATGTATGGATTTTAGGAGTGCAAATGCCCTGAGATACCTATAAGCATGGCTACTTTCCCATATCCATAATGTCGGACTATCACAAAGGGCACATACTGGCATGGATGCACACAATCTGTACAACTGGTATTTTCTGAACCAGTCTCACAGGTTTTTTTTTTTTTGCATTTTTTGTTCAGTGAGACCGTTGTGGGTTCAGTCATTTAAGTGGACAGTTGTTCCTTGCATGCGTAAGTGGATTTTATGGGCTTACAAGTCTGTAGTGTTGGCTTAGAGTGAGAGAGTTTATTATAGAAATAAATTGTAGGTATTTGCCTTTTTATTTCACACAAATGTATTGAAGAGATTGTTGCAAATATTGGTTGCCAACACATAATGAATTTTGCCATATTAAACAAATAAAAGCTGCAGTAAATGAGAAAATTAGTGGTTTGGACTTAAATATCAATATTGCGAAACAGTCCCTTGGCAGACCTATGTGTTGTGTTCACTGTTTATTGTGTCTTTAAAAATGGTACTGTAATTTTCACACAACATTCCATTCGGTTGCCAGCTCGCTTTATTTATCATGTCCACAAACCTTGTGTTTTGATTTTAGTGGGTTAATGTTGCCTATACACGTTTTGTTGACACTGTATACACCGGTGATGCGGCCACCTGTCCCTTCTGTTGCCTCTGAATGGACGAAGAAATAACTTTACAAAGACCAAATTTCTGCTCTTTGACATTCAACACGGATTTGCAGTTAGAACTTTTCACTTCTGTGTAAACCCACGACAAACAGGAACATTTCAAGGAATCCACTCCAAACAAATGGGCAGTGGTGCGTTTTACATTTCTTTAAGTTTATCCTTATTCAAAACACGCGCGTGCCAAGAGCCTATTCAACTCTTCTGTTTACGCACGCGCTAAACATTTTGGAATAAACTTTGTGCTGCCTAAAAATCATGATCCTGATCGTGTGGGACTTTATAGACAGAAAATAAATCGCAGTTTGCGGGACTTGGCAATGAGTATTTTCCAAAACGCTTTCAAATCGTTAAGACCATTAGATCCGTCATTACGCAAATTACACTGACCACAATGTCCCGTTTAGTCTAATGGCCAACTGTACCAAACCGATTAACACGACTACAGTAAATCTGCATTATTAACCTACTCATAATCTACTATCCGAGTGCGCGTTTAGGACACTTTTAGCTCTGGTAAAAGCTTTGGCTACGTTGGGTCTTATGGCGCATGCAGCGGGCACCTTTAGCCCACTTCAGCTCGCGTGTATTTTCCTTTACGCGCAGATAAACCAGCTGATATCAAAGGCAAACGCTGTCCGCTTTAAATCCCTCCACTGGATCTCTCTACTGTGAGCTCTTTACTATGCGAGCAGCCCAGGCCCCACCCCCTGCCTGCGCGTCACCGGCGAGTAGTGCACGCAGAAGTCACTCCCCTGCCTACTTTTAATAGCTTTGTCATGTGATGGAAAGCAGTTGTAAGACAGGTGCCCTCGGTTCATTCTCGGCGAGGGGCAGCAGTCGCCTGTGTGCGAGCGAGTGGGAAGCGTGTGTGGATTTCTTTTTTACTTTTCTTTCTTTTTTCTTCTTTTTTAACCCTTTTGCAAGGACCGTCATTCAGTGTCTGGATGGCGTGGGACAGGTGTAACCAGGACTCGGTGTGGAGAGAAATAGAGGTGAGAGCATCTTTGTAAGAAAAAAAGCGACTTCTCTGTATCTGTGTGGACTGTTCCGTATTGGATCCTTGGACTGCGCTGACTCTCCCTCACAGTGGTTCGCTATATCTGCGCTCTGCTGTGCTGCTGCTGCTTAGTGCGCGTCTGGATTTGAGGAGTTGAGGATGCGGGAGATATACACGCAACACGGGAATATGACAAGCGGAGGGGACGGCTTTTCTTCTCAGTTTCAGATGTAGTTATGATATTTCGTGCACGGGCTGGGACTATCTCTTCCTATAGGATCTCTCAGTGTTTTTGAGTGGATTTCTGAGCTTTCCACGCGCACCGGTGCCAAAAATGACTGAAATGTCTCAAAGTCAGGTATTTGGCTTGCCACTTACGACGACGATAACAATCCCTTTGATGTGCAGCATCGTTTGTCCACTTTGCACGGAGCAATGTTTGGCTGTGCACAGGAGCAGTGTAGCCTAATACGGTTCAACATCCCCGGCAGAAGGCAGAGCGTAACGCTCCATCCCATTGCCGATCCTCACTGTATCCTGTGCGTAAAAGCTTTTCCCATCACGGCGCACATCAAAAGGATACTTATTCGTCTTCTCACTTTGCTTTTCGTGTTGCTTTACAAACTGCACATTTGCAATACGCAGCGTCATTTAAATAATTAAAAGTAAAGTGCATCTGTAAAGGCAGGGGAGGAGGCTGTGCGACTTTGCAAACGTAATTCTTGCATTCTGTCTGTAAAGTGCAGTCGTAGATCTTTGTTTCTCCTGCACTCATATTCTCTCGGAGCAAGTGCTTGTATGTGCCAGGCGTGCGTAAATCACAGATGCGCTTTTGCTGCCGCTGCTGCTGTGTTCGCCTCGCTCATCTGTCTGGCGGCGCTATTTCATTAGTTCAAGCAGTACGGGGACATAATTGGGTGTAAGACAGTTAGGCTTTTGAACACCGTTTCGTTGATCCTGCGCTTTGGCATATCTTCTGTGGAATGGAAACTGAAACATAGAGACGCGACATACTCACACGGATTTGCCTCTCCTCACAGCCTCGCGTGCTTATGCCATTCCGCGGACAGATGAAGTGTGACACCGGTGTCTGAGCGGTTTTGCCTACTTGGCACGGCTACTCTCTCATCCCCTGCACGCGCAATGAGCCAAATACCTCGCTGCACTGCCAGTGGATATCAGTCGTATATGCGTCTCGCTATTACAGCTTGTACTCGAACTAATAAAAAAGCGTGTTAGAAATGAATCCTGTCATTCCGTTTTGTCCTGCGTGTGCCTGTGAAAACCAAAGCTCTGGTGTGAATTGTGCTTGATAATGGCTTAAAAGTTGCCAAAGTGCGGCGTAAACTGTCAAATTTGCCACATCCAAACGCCTGATTGAGACCAAAATCTCCCCCAAGGCTCCCGTGTCACCAAAACAGCGCCTATTATTATCACCTGAAGCTGTCTGCACTTGTTGCCACCTCCCACGTTATCCCGTTATGCCTCTGCCTCCGGGACTCTGGCTCTTCATTTTCAGCCCGAGCGGAGCCGATGATTTGCGTAGGGGAGGGAACGCGGTAGCAGCTGGTTCATGCAGGCGCACATTGGCTAAATAACATAAAAGTAGCTGGTGAATTAGAAAATGTCAACAGGCAATAGCGTTTAGGGCATGCGCCATGACGCTGAGTTGGGGAGATGTTGTGGGTGCACAGTACGTTCTTCAGGTTGATCTACAAACTTGTCTCAGTTAAAGCGTAAAATACATGATAACTTGATGAAATTGGCTGTGCTGAAAAGCTTTGTATGCTCTATGTGCTTCCCAGTGCGCTGCCTTGGTTGGTGAAGACCAGCCCCTCTGCCCTGACCTCCCTGAACTTGACCTGTCTGAGCTGGACGTCAGTGACTTAGATGCAGACAGTTTCTTGGGTGGCCTCAAATGGTACAGTGACCAATCGGAGATCATTTCCTCGCAGTATGGCAACGAGGCGTCCAATCTATTTGAGGTAAGATTGCATTGCATGTTACTTTATTTTTGGTGTTTTTATGTGCACCTTTGTCTATGTAATGTGTATTTTTTATGTTCTGATTTATCACATTGTTAAATACCAGCCAGTGCCAGTTTACAAACAAGTTTTCTTTTTTATTGTGCCTGGTACAAAAGAGGAGATAACAGTTCAATGATAAGAGCTTGCAGACCTTTGTCCCTTGTTTGGATCCTGGCCGCCACTTTAGGCCCCCTTATCAAAACATTTATTTCAGTTCGGGTTCAAGCAACGCGGCTTACATCAGACGGAATAGTAAACTCTGTACCATGTTGCAAAATGCCTCTCAAAGGTTACAGAGTAAAACTTTAATCTTTGAATCCCGCTCTCTCCCTACCCTCCCTATCCGCTTCCTTCCCATCTAACCGTGGCGTTCCTTTTCTCACCGAAAGTCCACAGAGGGCGATGATCCGACCAGGGCCATAAAACCATCAGTCTTGGGAGTCTGTTGCGGTCCCCAGTTCATTATAGGCCTTTATCAGTGGCAGAGATAGACAAGAAAGAGGTGAGATTGGATGCTTTAGCCATGCCTCGGGAGGGAGAAAAGAAAAAGTGTTTGTACCACCGGTCTTGTCATGTTTTTTGGCTCCTGTTTGTGACTCCAAAGCTGATAAGGGAGTAAATTCTTTCCACTTTTGGCCTCCGCGAGATCAGCCGGCACCTTTTCTAGCTCCCCTTTCTACCATAGTACACACATACACAATACTAGGATAGGCCTAAGTACTTGTGCTGCGACTGCTCTGCTGTCGTCTTAGAGTGATATGGCTCACAGCCCAGTGAGTAGCTCAGGGGATGGATATAAATACCAATAAGAGTGTGTGCATGTGAGTGAGGAGGAGAGCCAGGGTCTAATTTAAGAACACAATGGATGGTGCAAGGCCAAATTGTATTGAGTTCATGCACTGTATTGGCAAAAAAAGACTCAAATTGGGTATTTTCTTAATCATTTGATGTGATTAAGATTGAGATCAGATTCTTCCATCAGGCAGCTAAGTCTGGAGATGATAAATTAGAAGATAGGATTCAATATAGAAATAGTTTTCTCGTGTGCAGATGCTCACAATCGTCCAACCAGAAGGGAAAAATGAATTTTGTATCTCTACTCTATTAATCTATTAAATTATAAATACTTTAGTCCATGAAATGTGTCTGTATTTTTACTAGCCCCCATATAAGACTTGTAACCTGATAATATTGAACTGCATTTTGTCAATATAGGTGAGGTCAAAGGTCAAGGTATATATAGTGACTTCCGCTGCAGTTGCAAACCATAAAGATTACAGTAATTTCAATAAAGTATTTAGGCTTGTTTGCGACTGCCATGTAGCGAGCTGACATGTTGGCATATTCACTAAGAAGCCTTATTATACCAGAGCTTCTAATCAAGACTTCCAAAGCCCGTAATGCATTTGCCTGACCAGGGAGTTTTTTTCTTTTTTTTCTTCTCTCCATCTTCAGAAAGTTTCAAGTCGCCATATGAGGCGTTGGGTTCATCATACGGCAGGACTGAGCTAATCCCACTTAATCTGACAGGGGGAAAGTTTGCAGCTCGCGAGGATCACAGGGCTGAGGATGCAGCTCTGACTTCCTGCTCCCTTTGATTGGCCCCTGCTCACACCAAGGGGAAGCGACCAATCACAGGGCCAGGATTAGAAGACGCTCTAACAACCTATTAAGCCAAATTGTAAACTTGAGCTTTTCACTGTCTGACATGCAGGCTGGGTTTATGTCAGATGCCCTGGTGTTCTTGGTGGAACTTGGTACAGTTTTAGCATTTATTCAGATTTTGGACCGGCACAAAGAGTACGTGAGTTTTGAATGTAGAAATTTGGATGTATTTGGTTGAATTTAATGTAATCAACCAGATGGACAGTTACAAGAATGCAATAAAATGTATGATTTTTTATTTTTTTTATGTTGTTGCTAGACATCAGTGGCCATACATATATTAAAGACTTTGTTATGCATATTTCACACTACAATGCACTGTGGAACACATTATCAACTTGGTAACACTTCCCAGAGTAACAAGTCTAACAGCTGGGTGCAGCTGTCAGGACAGGGCCCCTCTTTTATGCCCCAGTTGAGAACAAGTCCGGAAATGTTTTCTTCATTAGTGTGAGTCAACTGTGGAGGTGATCTGCACCTCACATGGAAAAATATTGATGTCTTAGGCTTGGATTTTATGTGACTCTTTAAGAAAACAAAAGATTACGACTTTTTACTACACTTTTTACTCATCTCATTTAAACATCCCTAACATCCTCATTAATCATGACAGTTTATACGCACTTACGCACTTACTTTCAGATGCCTGACCCAAGTTTTGACATCATGGTAATGCTGACGACGAGCATGATAACAGCACGTGAACCTTACAGATAATGAAAATGCTTTAGAACCAACAGCACATAACATCATTTTCATATATCATATCATTTTGACATTAGGTGCTGCTTTTTCAATATATTTGGGCTGAGGTAAAACAGATTTTACTTTATTACAGAAAGAGCAGCCCTTTTAATATAAGACCCTTACGTAATATTGTGTGTGAAGTGTGGAGTGAGAACTAGTATGTTATGTTCTCTAAATGGGAGAACTTGGAGGAGCATCTTGGATCACCATGCGTCCCCTGGCTGGCCTTTCGTTCTCCTGTCACTGTCCAAACTGGTCCTGACACCGATGTGAAGAATGGTACCCCTCTGCCTTAGCTCCCTATAAACCACACACCTTCCTCAAATACATACCCAAATAACAGGTCCTGGCCCGGGGTCTGCCTGCCTGACACCTCTTCAAAAACGGGCCCGACCGTGAAAGTCCGCAGGCTATTTTGAGCTACTGTTGTTAAGGGGCGTCTAACTCCCAATAAGTTCCCAGTGTACTGCCAAAGATAACGGCGCAGAAGCGTGACCGAATGTCTTTTTAAACCACTGGACTGGCGTTCTAATGTCACGTGGGAGAGGGGAGCGTTGGTGAGCTTTTGTTTTGGAGTCCGCCGAGGGATTCTAGATGGCCACTCAACACGTACAATGATTAAAAAGTATTTGCAGTTGCTGTGCAGGAGGTATTGATTGTACCGCTTGAATTGGATCGGGGAGACGGTAGTTATGATGACAGACGGACAGAGACAAACGAATAGTTCCTCTGTCCTGGTCAGGGGTAGAACTGTTGGGGGGGGTCACAGTTAACATGCTAATTTAGAGCCTTTTATGGATGTGAGCGCAGCCCCACCTCCCACCATGTTTGTTTTAAACTAGTTTAAATGTAGTCAGCCACTGTAGTGATTTCTAAATCCTAATATGGAATTATTTTTATAATTATAGTCTAATTTTGAACATTCTGTGATTGCCGTTTGAACATTATTAGTGGAGGCTACAACAAAAATCTCTGGGGAACTATTAGGGTGCATTGAACATTGTGCATGAGGCTAGAGCCCCCCTCAAGTCTCCTGAGGTGCCGTCCCTGGTTAGAATAGTGGATGAAATGATAAATATGGAAAATTTAGATCGTCTTTGAGTTCATATTCAACTGTACGCGTGTGCTGTTTTTGTTAGATTAAGACTTTTGTTCATCTTTAAGCTGATTTTTTATTTATTTTTTATTCTGAACACCTTGATGTAGTAGCAGCAGTTATATGCAACTCCAAAGGTAATAGTCGACTATTAATCAGTCACTTTTATGATCAATAAAAAAGATTAACTAGTAGCAGCATGAGATATCACCACTCCTTGAGTAATATTGTGCAATAAAAGTCATTTTGATAACACCTTTATAATGACCATACCTTAATTAGCCTCAATAAAGTATAAACAAATACTTTGGACTTAGTAAGTGCCCAATTACATACCTGGAGTGCTTTGTTTTTGTTCTGTTCCACCTTGTGATGTCATCGTGGTAAGGAAGTGCTCCATTGTGTTTTTAAACTGCATACACCTTCTTTAGAATAATTTGTTTGATTTTAATTTCTACTGAACTAAAGTAGAGTAGATGACTGAACTTTACTGAAGATAAAAGGCAGCTGTTTAAAACTACCACAGCATGACATCATTAGGTGGAACAGAAAATTTGGAACGTTGGAGATGTAAACAGATGAATAATAAAGGATTACTTAAAACTTAGGGCTGTACGAATAATTCAAACATCGATACTTTGGTCGATCTTGATGATAAGGCAGGTGCATTTTAATCAGGAGGCCAACAGTGGGTGGTGGCAGTGAGAGCTCATAGTGCTGACGAGGACACACGCTCTTGTTTAGGAAAAAGCAGCTTGAACCACAGCTGTCCCTTTGTCTCCTCATGTGTCTCTCTCTTTACTGCAGCCATAGTTCCTTACCTTTTCTCCTCACCTTTTCTCCTCTTCCTTTCCTCTGGGGCTTCTCATCTGTATAATCCAAGTTATGGAAAGTAAATGACTGTTTTCTCACTGTTTATGAGTGAAACTTAAGTCCTCATCTAGCACATGGACCTCACACGTGTTTCTGCTGATGCCAGTAGCACAAGCATTTTGGCTGCTAAAGGTAACGCGCCTCTGCATTTAGGTTTAATATATTGTACAAACCCCTTCCAAACTCTAAATGCAGATTTTCCAGAAGTCTACATGTCTGTTTTGATAAGATTGAAGAAGAATCAAGAATCAAAAATCGAGATCAATCATTATGGGTGTGTTTTTGGTAAGGTAGTAACATTAAAACACAACTAAAGGCTCACAAAAGTCAGTTTTGTGCCATATGGGACCTTTCAGTTGCTATTAAACCTGAATCATTCTTAATAAATGATTCATCATACATAAAGTCTTTGCACATACTTTATTAAGGCTAAAATAGATGTATAGTTATTGTAACATAGAACTGTGATTTCCTTCTGTATAAATCTTATACATAGCTACTACTGTTTCTATTTTTAGCAGAGACAATATTCCAGAGAAAGAGGGTGTAACCCTGTCATATAAAATTGAGGATAGCATCTCTATAGACGACAGATGCATGCTAAAAAGTGGGAAACGTCTGGACTGGTGCCAGGATGAGTGAAAGCCGGGGGATTTGAAGTAAAAGGTTATGGGCTTTGCAGGTAGTAAAATCAAAATACCAGGGCTTAAAGCATTAGTGGATGATGTACAGTGACATGTGAGGAGCATATGTGGTCGGCCATGTTGGGATAGGCACCACTCCAGCAGGACGTGACAATGGGCCTCTCAAAAGCATTATGGTCTTTGTTTTGCTCGTTTTGGGACAGATGCTCGGTAAGCAAAGCAGATTATATTGATTGGGACATCTTTAGAGAGCTTAGCAAATGACTTGCGTGAAAAATGCACGGTATATGGAGAAGAGGACGGAGCAGGCATGTTTGCCGGTGGTTTGTAGATGCCTAAGAGATTTCACAAACATTCACAATGAGAGGAAAGAGTGCAAACAACTTGGACTGATCTGACTGGACAGATTCAACACTAGGGCACACGAAATAATGTTTTGTGTTATTATAAATATCAGGAGAAACATCATAATTTGATGATTATAAACACTAGATAGACCTATATTCCGGTAGCTGATAAATAGGACCAAGATTTAGACTTTTCTGTCTTCAGTTGATAAATTGTTTGGCTGACCAACTGCCCAAAGAATACACATAATGCTTAAACGTTTGTGTTAAATTTAAATAGATTGAATTTTGCTTCTTAAAGGTTACAGTTACTACTATTATTGCCATTATAATTAGTAGTATTTAGTTCCTCTGATAAATAAGAAGATAATCTTGCTGGTTTGTAAGCAAAGTAAAGCTCATTAGCCCAAATATTTTTCTGTGGGAGCAAAGATAGCATTTGTTGACACTGTGACCAAAGTGAACACAAACCCGCCCACTTTCTTTCCCCCAACACATACATATATACAAAAGCCACCCTCATTGTCCCTGTTGCTACTCCCTCCTGAATGTTTATTTTGCAAATGTATTCTGACATTTCCACGCCCGCACCAGTTCACCAGCTCGGTTTTTTGCGACACGTGTGCGCGCATTACCATAACGCACTGTATAAAATAATATTCTTCAAGTGACTCCTTATTAGAATACCCCACACACCGCACTTCCCCCTCGTCTCCCTCCTCCCCTCGTATTCTCAACCCGGGTCCCTTCTAACAGACTGGCGGCGCTTCCTGCACAAATGAGACGCGCGCTCAAGATGTCCCAAGTTGTGTTGTCTCACAGCGTCTGTCAAATCCACTTCACAACAAGATCGGCGATGCGCTGTCGGGGGGCTCTTCCCTTCCCCGCGCTCCCGACGGGAAAAAAGCGTTTGTTTCGGCTTTAGCTCGAAGATGCAGCGGCTAAACAGATGTATTTTGGACGGTGTTGGCTCGAAGGAGGAGCCGGAGGAGAAGGGATGAGGGCAGGACTTGGCCAAAAAAGCGAGGCTGTGTTCTGTTTTGGTTGGCTCGGCGCTGTCGCTGGAATGACTTGCTGTCCCCTTTATCACACTTCCATAGCTCCCAGTGGGCTGTGCTGCAGATGGACCCAGCTGAACCCCTGTCCCCTCTCATCACTGTGTCCCTGTGTCATAGCTAAAAGGCTGCTTATATCATACACGCAGTAGTGCTTTACTTGGATTAAAATATACGATAAGAAGAAAGTATTACAACAATTTATTCATGGTAGCAACAGTAGAAGCAGCAGTAGTAGTTACAGGAGTAGTGTTAATAGCAGTAGTAGTAGTAGGCAAGTTTATTTGTATAGCCCAATTCGTACATCAAAGTGCTTTACAGAAAAAAAGACATCAAAATCACAATGCAAACAAATTAAAAGATAAATAATCATCATAAAATTAAGAAAGAATGAAAGAGAGATTTTGAAATGAGAAAGAAGAGTGCAGAGTGAAGAAGGCAGTAGTAGTAGTAGTAGTAGTAGTAGTAGTAGTAGTTAAAAAGTAGTAAAGTAGAAAAAAATACATTAAAATCACAATGCAAACAAATCAAAAGATAAATAATCATCATAAAATTAAAAAGAAAGAGATTTTGAAATGAGAAAGAAGAGTGCAGAGTGCAAAAGGTAGTAGTAGTAGTAGTAGTAGCAGTAGTAGTAGTAGCAGTAGCAGTAGTAGTAGTAGTAGTAGTAGTAGTAGTAGTAGTTAAAAAGTAGTAAAGTAGAAAAAAATACATTAAAATCACAATGCAAACAAATCAAAAGATAAATAATCATAATAAAATTTAAAAAAAAGAGAGATTTTGAAATGAGAAAGAAGAGTGCAGAGTGCAAAAGGTTGTAGTAGTAGTCGTAGTAGTAGTAGTGTTGACTTAAATATTTTGCAGTTCAAGTATGCTTTATTGTTCTAGTTATTGCAGTGTATTTTTTAGAACAGCTTAAGGTGCATCATTACCACTCTATGATTTCACCTTTTAATACATTGGTTAGATGACAATTGACAGTTTTCAAACTACAAGTCCAAATTAAGTTTTGATTTATTGTGCAAACAGCGCCAGAGACAGAATCAGCACTGATCAGATCTTAATCAGAGAGTTGTTTTGTTGTAGTGTGTGTGTGTATATGTATGTGTGTGTGTGTGAATTTGGTGAGAATGTCTATTTTTAGTAGCGGGTAATCTCCACTAAGAGCCTTTCAGGGCCGTTTCACTTGAACCTGGCCAAAATACTAAGCCAATAATCCACCCCACAAACTGTAACACATAGCAACGATGCAGCACGATAAGACCTGCCTTCCCCCTTGTATTATTTAATAGTGTACTCTTTGAAACGCAACACGGCAAGGAATTCTTTATCTTTCAGGTCAAAAAAGATGTGATGTTTGCATAGAGATAAAAAGGCCTGATCAAAGTTGGAAATAAAAGCGCGGATGAGGTAGTAATACTGCTACGGCGAGGAGGAGGAGGGGAACCCAGACAGACGGGAGGAGCGAGGTGGGGGAGAGAAAAGGCCTTCAATCAGAGAGAGATATGACTGATAGTGAAGCGCGATTAGTGCTAGGCCACAGGCAACTTCCTCCATCCAGGAAACAGCCATCGATCCTGGGAGAGTGTAGGTGTGCGGAGTGCCTGATGAGCCCGGAGCCGGAGCTGCAGCCCAGCGCTCGTGAATTCATAGTTAGACACGGTGTGAAAGTAATCCAGTTAAATACTATGTTCTGGTGTTGCGGAAATTGAAGTTGTGAAGATTTTGTCTGGTATGGTAAGGAGCTTTGTTATGCGCACTATGGAAATTTTCCAGGTTCTATCCGTTTGTGCCATGGGGAAGTTATTGCAATGCAGGCGAAGTTCTTTGTGATATTAAAATGATCTATCTTCCATTTATTCAAATATAGATGTTTGCTCAAAAACGTGCATTCTCACAGTGGAAGTTTTACCATACTGCGGAACATCCATGATCTTTGTTAGAGCAGTTTCCTCATCACAAATATACTTGGAGTTATGTTTTGTTGCATTCGCACAGGTTTAACATATATATCATGCATGCATCTCAAACAGAAAACACTCACTTCCACCCTGTGATGCAAAAAATGTGTTTTTAAACCTTCACTAGAACCATTTGGATGACTATTTCAGCCCTATAATTGACCATGTTTTCTGAACTAAAGCTGTTAGTTCAGAAAACCACCACTACATGACATCACAAAGAGGAACAGAGCATTTTGAGCTTTGGAAATGTGCTAATAATAAAGGATTACTGAAACATGGGTGTGTTTTTGAAGAAGTAACGACATTATAATATTGCTTAATCTCACAAGAGTCAAATTTGTGTAATGTATTAAAAAAAAAAGCATGCGTTTTAGCTCAAAACCCCTGTAGCATATTTATTTACGCCCCCTTTCGCATATGGTTCCTGTACTGTACATGTGAAGCACTACTTGAGAGTGTAATTTGGAGAGCTTTGTCATCCAAGCAGAGAAGAGCAAGCCTTCCCATTTGGAGTAAGCTGTGTGATGTGCACTGCATGCTTATAGCTTCAGCTTATACTTCCCCCTGAAGCATTTAAGTCTTCACAGGCCTCAAATAGTTCAAGAGGCTCTCGGAGTGACTGTGTGACTCACTCGCCGACCAATCAGAGGAGAAGAAACGGGCCTTTGCTCATCGCCTTCTGAAAACCGCTACTTCCCTTTACTTGTGCCGGGACAGATGAGTGGATGTGCAAAATCTATGCAAAACAAAATGTGCAATGTTCCCTAATTTGGTTCAGTTGTTCATTTCAAAGTGAGGAAATATATACTGCTCAGACAGTGGAAAATCATTATATTATGTGCAGTAGACTTTAAGGAGCACTGTGTAAATTTACAGAGGTGCAAAAGGAGCGCTGGAGCCTCATTTAAAAGTGTTCTTATTTTAGGGAAGTTAAATAATGACACTTAAAGATGCATTGTGCAACTTTTCTGGTGGAGGGTCTGTCAAATGCTTGTCTCCATGGAGATGTTATTGCTTTGGAATGTTTCACAGTATGGTATTAATCCTTCCTGTCTTCATGGAGACCAAAGTTACAAGTCAGATCTGTAAAGAGGCAACCCCGCTCACAGGAAGAAGTCATCTTGTTTTTCGAGGTATTTTGTGAGCTATGAAACCACATGTAATTTAATAAATGTTAAGTGGAGCTGTTTAATGTCATACTGTGGAATATTCTCTGCAAAGTGGTGACATATCCATAAAACCAGCAGGTGACGGACGCCCAACCAAAAAGTTACATAGTGCACATTAAATAGATGAGTATTGTCTTTGCACTCAGAAATTTAGATGCATTTGTATTGCTTTGCCTGGTTCCATGTCCAAATAGTGATAGCAGCTAATAGCAAAAGCAATAAAAATATATTTGAATTAATGCTAAATCAATATATTTAATGCCTTACTGTGGAAATTTTCCAGGAAAGCAATGTCATCCTGCAGAGCGTCCATCAGAAAAGTCTCTTAACGAATACAGTGGGTTTTTCATTCTTTATCAATGTATGCTGCATTTTAATTTCATTTTTATTTCAAAGAAAATCACTTTTTTCATGCATTATCTGTGAATTTGGACCCCTCTAGCTTAGTTTAAAAAAATCAATTATGACTTATGGTGGGGTAATACAAATGTTGTATTTCTTACCTGACAATTATTTGTGCAGTAGTTTGTGTAGCCGTGCTAAAAATTAATTTTCTTCGCTGTGATAGTTTTTGACCTCTACAAGCTCCAAAACGGTCTGCTTCTCCGTGAATCCCGTTGCCAATTATTGGGTAGAATTGAGTGCCAACGCTCTTTTCTTTAGTGTTGATTTGTTTGACTACACGGGCCAAGCCAGTACAGATTTCCAAGTGTCTGGGCTTTTCCTGTAGTCGATGGCCATTGATCTTTACACATTTGGCACGCACTGCACAGTCTTGGAGCAGGTGTGGTCAGCTATATGTAAAGTGTAAAAAAATCTAACTAAAAGCTACATGAGAAGAATCCTCGAGGGAGCAGATCACAGAATTCGATATTGATGTTACAGAGAATTCCTTAGCTTTCATTTTTCTCTCATCCAGGAGAGCTTGAGCGTGGCTTTGATGTTCCTTTACCAGGTGCATCCTCGTAATGTTAGATTCAAGACTACACGCGAATCAAATGTGTGTGAAGTCCATTTGGCCCACGTGCTACCCATACACAGTAGAAAAGATTAAAAAAAAATCTTTGATAACATCCTGGCAAAGTCATGACACGGGTAAGTGGCGGACATTTTGCAGCCGTGGCAGCGTATACCTGGGCCGATCCATGCGCAGAAAAGTCAAGGTAAAAGATAATGCGTTTATTCAGTAATCAGCAAATAGCTTTTGTACAGCAGGTGAGTGCTGAGGCCGGTGAAGGCTTGATAAGATCGTTTGCTTTCAGGTATTTCCCTGTCGCTGCAGAGTGCAAATTGAAGAGGTGACCTTTTCATGCCGTCATAGCAAAATGGAGTGCGTTTTTTACCACGCTATTTCCATTAGCATACGGCGTGATGAAGGTTCTTTAACAATAGGAGCGAGTAGCAAAGAAAGGCTAACTAATCATGCACAGGAATATGTCAGATGGCCTCATGACATGCTTTTCAACATTTATCCAGGCTTGGGATTGGCACAAAGTGTACAGCGGTTTGTTTATTGTCTATTAAGAAGAAAATCACACCAAAAAAACATTGAATTTACAGTATAATTTCTGGTAAAAGGCTCGTCTGTAGTGATGGTTCTGCTTTTTTGGTGTCAGTTACAGTTTACAGTCCATTCTCATATGTGTGATACTTGAACCCCAACCAAGACTTTCACAGTTTTGATACCGAAGCTGATACTTTGGTTTTAAGTATCTGCCAAAACGCAATATCAACCAATACTAGACGGGAAATACGATTTATTTCCTTTAAAGAAATGGGTTTTGTAACCATTATTCATCATTTAAAGTAACTACCGAATAACTTTTTCTGAACTATTAGATGTTTAGACCAACATTGTCTAGTAAATCATCTTATTACACAAATTTATAGACTAAAATGGGATCAACTGAATCAATATAGACTGAACCGATATCCAATTCATCAAAAGTTTCAATATCGGCACTGATATCTAATACCAGCATCATATCGATACACTCCTTTCACTCAGATAAATTGGAAAACTGGTCTGAATCCCCCAAAATCTCCAGATATTGTCCATACGGCGCATATGGTTCTTGAACATATTGCAATACGTTATTATCTCGGATGCGCACAATACATGGATATGAGAAGGCTGCATTGTCTAAGCTCGCCCTTGTATCTTGTCCACTCCATCCTGGCTCTCCAAGCGTTGGCGGCTTTCCGAGGAAGACATTACAGAGACAAATGAAATGGAGGAGTGCATGGATGGGCTTGGCAGGGCCCGAAAGGTCATTGGCTTCTGCTGCTGCTTCTGCTCGTGTCCAGGAGCTGTGTCTGCGGGAGCAACAGACGATTGTAAAAACGCAATACTGATCGCTGCTTTCTTTGCAAATATATGTAAATGTCAAGTCCTTAATTGCACAAAATCATGACCGACATTACGCAAACCTTGGTATTATAACCGAAGCTAAACAGTATTATAGTAGGCGGAGTAGTAGCAAGAGCAGTAGTAGTAATGGCAGTAGTAGTAATAGCAGTAGTAGTGTCAGTAGCGTAAAAAGTCAATACTCAATACTGATTTCACTACACTATGATAATAAAAAGCTATGAATACAATATAATAGTAGTAATAGTTTCTTCACAATAACATGTGGTCTTATACTCATTCTGATATAGATTAAATTTCAAGTAAATGTAAGTATGTAAGTAGTTTTTTCAGTATCTTGTGTCTTGTTCTAAGTATTTGTACTGTCCCTTAGTATCTCAGTATCAATGTTTTGTCAACCTCAATTAGTAAAGCGGTATTTTGAATATATAGTTGTACCAAATGATAGAAAAAGTAGTTTTAATTGTAGAAAATGTATTAAAATTGAAGATGCAGCACCAATAACACGCTATAGTAAATTGTAAATGGTTAACGGGCGCATTTTTTATACAGTGCTTTTCCACCTCCAAGGCTCTCAAAGCACTTTACATCAAGGAACCACTCATCCATTCACACACACATTCATACACCAGCGCACACAGACCCGGGGGCAAGGTGGGTTAAGTGTCTTGCCCAAGAACACAACAACAGCATTCATCTAGGGGAACTGGAGAGTGAGATTTGAGCAATTTATTATAGAAAAGAAAACAAAAAAGCTAAATATAGTATCGCAGTGATTTTCTACTTCTTCTAAGCTATACTTTTCATATTTACTGCGGTTTTAAATATGCCGGTTCATACATTGAGCGGTTGATTTTCGCCCTAGTTCATGGCTGTGTCCGTTTAGCAGCGTGCGGAGTAAAAACAGTCGATTTCCCCCCGGCCTCCCCCTGTTCCTCCAACACATTATCAACAGTGTAACAGTGTGTTCAAAGACCCCTTGCTTAGTGGTGCACATTCAGAGCTGCCGACTTAAGCAAACAGCTATTTGCATTCCATTAGGCGGAAAAGGCAGAGGGAAGCACCATTCCTCATCCCATCTCGCTGAATATTCCAAACATGAAGATTTATTTTTTATTTTTTTTCCTTTTTCCTTTTCGCTTCCCCCCTCCCGCTGCGCTCGCCACGGTGAGTCCGAGCGGGAGCAATCATGGCAATCAGTGTTTTGCCGTAGCAAGTCGATCGGAGGAAAGGAGGTAGCCAAAACAAAAGTGTGTGTGGGCTGTTATTGTTGTACTAGTGATGCAGTGACGTTAGTGAAAACATATACTTGAGAGTCGGCGGCTATTAGGAAACAACGGGAGTTCAGAACAGGGAGTCAGACGTACAGGCTCGGTCAGATTGCCTTACCTGGTTGGAGATTTGAGTGTCCGAAAATACACGGTTTTATTGAGATGCATTTAGACAAACTTTAGTGATGTATTTTTAGATTTGGACACAGTTGCCCACGTATCTCAATCTATTATAAAGCTATATAAATGGTAATAATACACTCAAAATACTCCAAATACACTCCAAACACTCCAAATACAGGACTGAGGATAATATCACGATTTTCTTGGAGCCAGATCGCAATTTCAATCT
>JACN01093577.1:0-14000 GCA_000787155.1 Scartelaos histophorus | reverse complement strand
ATCTGATTAAACAAATTATCTTCTATAGTGTTCCACCTTCTAATATTTATTGAAACACAAACTCAGATCTGAGTCTCTGCGCTCTTTAAAGGAGCAATGCATAACTTTTTTGTGTTACAGGTCCTTCACCGCTCTCCTTTCCACGGTATCACATTAAACAGCTTTACTTCACATTTATTCAGTTACAGGAGGTTTTACAACTCAACTGTGCGCTGTAATAAAGACTTCTAATACTAAAAGATTGCTTAAAAAGTTGTAAAAAGAGCATCTTAAAATGAAGTCAGCTGGAACTCTACGGCAAATGTTAGTATTAGACGCAGATTCCAGAGTTTGAGTGCAAAAAGATGCCGCCCAGAATGCGCTTTTCTGCACGGGGAAGAACAGATGTGGAGCTGAGCCTGTGCAGATACAGGTGAGGAGGAAAGGTCAGGGAAATTTACCAGGTCAAACCTCCAGAGAGATCGCACATGTTCAGCAAATTTACAGCAATCTGTGTCTAATGAGCATTTCTGGTTCAAGATGCAGGAGCACGGGCGAGCGGGGGAATCTGGGCTTTTATGATCTGGAGCTGTAGAATCCAAAATGATGCATTAAATAGTTAAAATATATGGGACGTGTAGCGTAATATATTTTTAGTTTCTTATCAAAAAAATATGGACCTCCACCTGGTTAATGATTGTGGTTTGCCTCGGCCTCCCCACACTGCACTGCTGATTCATTCTGGACAGGCTGGTCCAGGGGAACTGATAAAAATAAAAGCTATATTAAATATTTACAAAGAAAAGAAAGGAAAAACTATGAAAATTCCACACTAACCACACATATTGTAGTTTAAGCCACGTAGGAGCGAGGGATGGCGTAGGATTACTCCATATTGAACTTGCCATGATAGTTTCTCTGTGATTTTAAAGCCCCTCTTTATTTTCATTATCAGCTCTGATCTGTCGCTCTTTGCCCTGTGTCCGGTCAGTCTGACAGGAAGGCCTCACACTGGACTTTTCGCATGAAAAACTGAACTGAACCAAAGGAAATCCTGTTGATATGTATCTGTGATGGTAAATACAAGCTCAGATATGAGTCTCTGTGCTCTTTAAAGGTGCACTATGTAACTTTTTGGTTTTGATTGTGGGTCTGTCACCTGCTTCTTTCTATGTGTGTGGTAAATGCTAAATACTCACATTTTTATATTGTGCTTTTCCACCTGCAAGGCCCTCAAAGCACTTTTACAACACTGAAGCACTCACCCATCCACACACACATTCATACCCTACTGTATATAGACAACTGGGGTGAGATGGGTTAAGTATCTTGCACAAGGACACAACAACGGCATTCATCTGTGGATCAGTAGATCTGAACACTCAACCAATGATAAGTGAGCTACTGTTGCCCCCCTGTTGTTTCTCTTCCTTGGACATTTATTCAGTTGAAAGTGGTTTTATAGCTCAAAAATACTCAGAAAAGGATATATTTATTGACTGAGCGGGATCACCTCTCCACAGATCTGACCTGTAACCTAGTTTGGTCTCCATGAAGATAGAAAGGTTTAACTGTGAAACATTCCCAACAAAGCAATAACATAACATGGAAAAAAGCATTTGACTGACCCTTCACCAGAAAAAATACACAATGCACCTTTAACACAATAACACTCTACTACTACTACTACTACTACTACTACTACTACTACTACTACTACTACGCTGGACTACAGGGCACAGGTGAGAGGAGACAGCCTGTGGCCAAGAGGAGTACTGCTATCTTTAGTGAAGTACAGATACACAACCAGAGAAATACTTCAGTAAAAGTAAAAGTATCATATGAAAAAATCAGCTTAATTAAAAATATTAAAGTCCAAAATTGCACTTCAAGAGTAAAAGTTAAAAGTATTTTGCACAGATGGCTGGCCTCGCTGTTTTTCTTTGTTTGCTTAAAAAAATAAACCCCTCAGACTCATCAGCAGGCTTCAAACAATCATTAAAAAAACTAAATATGTTTACTAAAGCACAGCATTTTTACTAACTTCTTTACGTTGCACCACTGGTCATTGATAAGCACTTGATGTAATTCATATATTTAGATATTAGAGTCAAGTAAAATGTAAAATCAAAGCACAAACCTACTGAAAATACTTTGTTATATCTTCAAATATAAAGTGATGCATAATAAATCATGTTTTAGCCGTAAACCTTTCTTAACCTTGTAAACAGCTCACAGGCAGGCTACGTGTTAACTGTGATAATGATGAGAAATCCTTATTAAGCCTTTATAGTAGCTGAAGGTGTTTCCTGCTGTTGCCATAAACTTTCTACAGTGGCCCATCTCCCAGCGGCGCGTCCAACCACACACAGAAATGAACCCAAAGCTCCTCCAGCCCTGCACCTTTCTACTTTCTACTGCTCTGCTTTCTCAAAAATAACTCATCTAACAAACACAATAAAACACTGGGATCGACAGTAGCTCAGTCCAGACTATGTTAATGTGAATGTTGTGATGGGATTATTAGTTTTAGCTGCAGGAATCTCTAGTAATGCGTAGGCAAGACCAACTTATTTATGTGGTAACTTGCGCCGCACGTTTTTACTTTTTTTAAATAAGTAGCCTATTCGGTCAATATAAAGCAAGTAATGTAATGTAAACTGTAGGAAAATAAATGTGAGTCTTAACACACGCACAATATAAGTTGCCAAGTTCAAAGCTGTTTTAACTTGATTTTTAATTTTATTTGAACCGTTTTGTCTTTTTCTGTCTAAACATGTCGACAGCTGTAATCACAGGCAAATGAATCCCCGCAGACATCACAGCATGTTCATCCAAATCAGAACAATGGAAGTAACAGAATTGTGATTGCATTAATTACCTTTATATGAAAGCCTCAGCCGTGGCACGTTGGACTTGGAAGATGAAACCGCGTGGACGCACAAAAGCGCGATTAGAGGAAATAACTGCGTAAATCCCTTCATTGTGCTACAACACTGTCAACTTGATTTAGTCTAAAGTGATTATTCCAGCACGTGTTGTCAGAAATGTAATTTCACAACATGTCCGGACAGTCTGCTCCCGTGCGTAAAAGCGCGACCTGCACCAGCACCGCTCCGGCTCCCGCGTCTCTCCGCGCTCCGCTGCAGCTTCCGACACGAGTCTGTGCTGGAATGAGACGCGCAGAGGCGCGCACCACGCCTCTACTGTGGAGAGAGAGAGAGAGAGAGAACTGAGAGAAGTGAGAGAACTGAGAGAACTGAGAGACCTGAGAGACCTGAGAGAAGTGCGAGGGTCTCAGCGTGAGCGGGTAACAAAGCATCTCCCACTTATGATGTAAAGATCATGACTGTGCCTATGGACTTATGAGGGAACGTCCCGCTGTTTATTTATGCATTTATTTTTAAGTACACCATGTGATTTAGAATAATTTTATATGAACTCATATTTATCATATATTTTCCAGCCATTTATTACTCTTAAAGTTGAGTTATTAGCCTAAAGTCCACCATATGTGCTTTCAGTTTCCATAATTGTTAACATATTATTGGGTGTGACAGACCAAGGCACAGAAGAAGACACAAGAATGATGAATGGAAATATACTTTATGAGTGAATATTATGATTATTAAATATAATCTCAAACACACAAAGAATCTAAACATCTAAAAACTTCCACAATCATGTGAGAACTTCAATAGAAAGTAGCAGTGAGCCTGATTTCCAAAGACACTTCTACAGACCAGAGTTTACAATAACAACTTGTGTTTGCTCCAAGTGGCTCCAAGTCCTTCTGTGGCCGTTCCTCTTTCACACATACGTCTGTTTACATGACCTTCTCCTCCTCTCCTCCTCATCCTTCGCTCGTCTCCGGCTCCTCCGGGACGTGAGCCGGAGTTTAATGAAGACATTTGATGTGTTTTGAGCGGCTCTTCTCTTTCTGCATCTATCATTCACAGCGCAGGGGCTATTGAAAGTGCAGTTAGAGCCACCCATGGGTCTTTGAAAGGCACTTGTTTGCTCCCATCGGCTCTGAGTATAAGGCCGGGACAGGGGGGTGGGGGTTTGAGTGCTGCTGGAGTTGACAGCTCGTCTTGATGCTTTGTTGTTGGTGCCAGGAAGAGGGTCCCTTGTCAACTTTTGTCCCCTGGATCAGAGACGGGACAAAGAAGCAGAGGTTTGATGTGTTCATTGAGAAGTACGTGTTGTTGATGAAGTTTTATTATGAAGATCTTATTTTTGCATTTTGTGTCCAGCCTCTAAACTTCGCTGGCAAGATTTTAAAAATTCAATACTGGGACACACCCGGGCCGGGACGGTTGGTATAAATAAAAATGTGGAAAGAGCACG
This sequence comes from Scartelaos histophorus, assembly GCA_000787155.1. Lineage (NCBI taxonomy): Eukaryota > Metazoa > Chordata > Actinopteri > Gobiiformes > Gobiidae > Scartelaos > Scartelaos histophorus. The sequence goes on along the minus strand of JACN01093577.1, from coordinate 9,671 downwards.
AAACATTGTCTATTCCCCACTCACTCGTCTTTAGGAGTTATTTTAGCTAAACAAATAATATATTCTTCTCTTTGCTGTTTATGGTCAAAAATCGTGACAGCATGTTTGTGTAAAACTGGGGCAAATCACTGGTTTTTGATAAATCCACAGGGACTGGGGACACAGGGCTCAAAACTGGGACTGTTCTGGATAAACAGGGAGGTCAGGTCAAGAATGTCAAGAAGTGACTCCAAATTATAAACAAACTGTGTCTCAGATATTTAGCAAATGTGTAAATGTAACATTTCTGCTCATCTCAAACTGAACAGAATATGCACTTTATAGCAGCACCATACTTTTTCTAAATATTCATTAACTCGCTTTAAAGATGCACCCTGTAGTTTTTTTCTAATGGAGGGTCTAGGGATGTGTGGGTGATGGTTTAGGCGACAACAATTACAAAAAAACATGTGTAACTGAATAAAAGTAAGACAGATAAGCACCAAACTGTGCAACAATCTATTCAAAGCAATAACATCTCCATAGAGACACAGGTGAAGTGTTTTATTGTGCAACTGTAATCACAGGCCAAACATAAAAACACAAAACCAAAACATAACTCGGTCGTTACGTCTTTGGAGTCGTTTCAGAGCAACGATTTCTCAAAAATAAAATATTATGACAGTGGTAAATAGACTCGTATTGTCTTGTTTCAAAATGAATTTAACCAGGTCCTTGTGTTGATTCAGAAAAACTCTTTATTTTAACATGTATTTCGAAAATCACACTTCTCCACTTTGGGAAACCCGGACTGATGAAATAAAGATGTTATATTGTTCTAGTCGTCTTTGTGTTTCGAGTGATTTCTTTGTTTTATGTTTCTGTGGTTCCTAAATGACAATACCACAACATTATGGTGGATGGAAGCAAAGGTATAATATCGTCTGTAGGGACTTTGGGGTTGGTTTTGTATCCTTTTCTCAACCAAAAATGTATTCTAGTGGTTAGTCCGTACTTAACATGTATTTATTCATTATACAGCCATGCTTCATTTTCCTCTGTTTGGTCTTGTATCCGCTGGATTAATCTGCAACAGGCTTTTAATGGCCCATATTATAGTCTGATCTACGTTATAATGCTGTTTCCTCATCAAAAACTTACCTGGAGTTGTATAGATATGTCTTGGATGAGTGCACAAGAGTCAGTTTTTTTGCAGTATAGCCCCCTAAATCTAGGTCTAAATGATCTTTTATTAAACACTTTTGGACTTAAAGCCAAACTGCTTCATCCACTCCAAATGCAGGCGGGTGAAACATGGTCTCATGTGGAGTAGGACGTGGTGGTCCGTCCCCGCTCCTCTGTGGTGTGATTGAAGCTGCTCTGATGGTGTCTTTGTGCGAGGCTGAAGTGCTCTCAGCTCTGGGCTCCTCTGATTGGACCAAACCCTTTTCTGAAACTGTGTCTTTGTGAAGCACTGACGAACGTGGGAACAGACGAATGAGAAAAACTACAAGAAACTACTCTTGCTATTAACTATAAGAGAAAAGCATTAAAACAGATGGATTAAGGTGGGCACTGCACACTCAGTTGTTTTGGAAAAATGTCTCCAAGTAATTTTCAGACAGTCTTTTTACTCCTACTTGAGGAATATATTTTGCAGTGTAATACTAATTGTGTACACGTTTTGGTTACTCTTCCCACTGACAGTATTAACTTATTTATCACTATCACTACTTATCATTAGTGTTTCTTGCACTGCTCCTATATATGATTTGGGGCTCTATTATTTTACAATAGATTTTGTGAATTATCAAATGTTTTGTTCTTTCATTTGAGGGAAAGATGCTTTATTGATCCTAAAGGAATTCATATTATATTCATTTCAGGTTATGAATCTGATGTCTTGGGCTCTACTCACTGTTTTCTACTGGACATAATATAACTTTTTTCTGCATAAGTAACAATGGACCTTAAAGGTGACCTTTAGCAGGATCGCTCTGATACACATTCCTACTTGTCACTATCAGTTACAAACAGCACATGTCTTCTTGTGTAGCCTCACAGTTGTGGTTCACTTTGATTAAATGGGCATAAACTATGAGAAAAGGCAACCCTACACTCTTATACTGAAGCATGGACACAGTGTGGACCCCCGCCAAGGCACTGCAGCTCTCATGAGGCTATGGAACCCTTCAGCTTCTACATGTTCTGCTTTAAAAATAAATACATTTTTGCACAATGATAAACAATGTAATGTTTTAATAAAAAAATAAAAAATAAAATGATTAACCTCTCTGTCTTCATGGAGACCAAACCAGAAGTTACAGGTCAGATCTGTGGAGATACAACCCTGTTCCCAGTCAGAAGGCTTGTTTTACTAGGTATTTCTGAGCTATAAAAGCACCTGTAATTTAATGAATGTAAGGTAGAGCTGTTTAATGTTATACTGTGGAACATTCCAGGCAGAACAATGACATCTCCATAGAAACAAGCAGGTGATGAACCCCAACCAAAAGGTTATGCAGTGAGTGTCCAACCAAGATTTTTATAAGGCTAATGTTTTATGATTATTATTATTAAATCATCATGAGAGGAAAAATACCTAAATACCTACCTTATTTTGTATTTTTTAATAGATTCCGATGCATGAGGAGCTGGTTTTCACTTCACAGATTTGCCTTGTCCGGGTTCATTAGTGGAATGTTAATAGTGTAAGCAGTGGATGTGGTTAGAGACACACTCAAAATCAGATTTGTTTGAGTTATAAGATTATTAAAATGACATGTAAACAGCCAAATTATCTGATTTCTTTCTGATCATGGTCCCTCTGATTACTCGGATTTTGAGGTTTGTGCGGCGCTTCAATAAAATGTTAAAAATGTCCAGATAATAATCCATTATGATGTGCATGTAAACAGAACCAGTGATCAAAGCAAAGGGAGCCTGTTTTGAAGAATTTTTGAAGAGTTTTGGGTTATTTCACGTTCATGTTGGTGCCGTTGGTGAGAATCTACAATGCAAATAGTTATTAAAATATAGAAAAACATTGCATGAAAAAGTTGGCACATCTTTTTCTTTTAGAAGTCTGGAGTTCTGCGCACTTTCAACAAGAACCGTTTTTACGAGAATTCAACCAAAAATACTGCCAATTATTTTGGAAAAAGGAATCATGTGAGAAAAATCTTCGTGGCTATAGCGTGTGGCAAGGGTTACTGGATTTTTATTATAGTTTACACTGTGTCAAAAGCAAATAGTTATTAAAGGGCCTTTTTTACGCTGTTTTCTTGTCTATGTTATAACTCAATCTCTACTGAACGACCTGCTCACCTGCTTGTTTCTATGGAGATGTCTCTGCCTAGAATGTTCCACAGTGTGACAATAAACAGCTCTACCTTACATTTATTAAAATACAGGTGCTTTTATAGCTCAAAATACCTAGAAAACAAGCGTTCTGACTCTGCCTGGGGTTGTATCTCCACAGATCTGATCTATAACTTCCTCTGGTTTGGTCTCCATGAAGATAGAAAGGTTAGAAATTCAATAAAACAATAAATTATTAAAAAGGTATTTATTCTTGGAGCAGAAAATGCAGATTGATGAGATGAGATTTGGAGATGTTAGAGACTCAAACATGCAACAAATCACAACTCTGGGCATGTTTTAGATGAAGCAACGACAAATTTAAAGCTCACAACAGTCATTTTTATGGAATTTTATGAAAAAGCGTGTCCATTTGGTTAGCTAGAATGAAAATCTTGTGGTAGTTTAGTTCCTGTCTCCAAACCGCTTCATACATTCCTGCACGTCACAGCCAATAACTAACAACATGCACCGCTGCCATTATGTGTCTTCATGTATCTGTAAGTGAAGTCATTTTACTGAACCCTATCTCTGCGAGCCCGTGTATCCTCACAGTTGTGGTCTGCCGTCTGATTACACGGACGTACGAAGGAGAAGTCCGTCCTCCAGACCCCGTTACAGTCCTGTGGGTTTAAATTATGCCCTTCATGTTGTCAGTGCGGATGAAACATAAAACCACTTAGCCGCGTCTTGACATTGCGTCACTTTGACAAACGCAGCCGGCCCTTAGCGCGGAGATGATTGGGAAGGACAGTTCAGGAGTTCATGAATCCTCGATGTAGGAGGTACGAGAGCGAGAGAGAAATGTGAAATGTGTGAAAGGAGAGTGGAGCGACCGATACCGGGTTTGTTATAAATGTTTAAACTTCTCACAATCAGGGAGGAGGAGACACGAGAAGGACAAGGACGAGAGCTGAGGGGGTAATGATTCGTGTTACTCAAAACAGATTTCCTCATGGATTGTTGCCGTGTTCAGCGTAGGTCTGACACATAAAAATAATATATTGGATTTCAGCTGTTATTTTCTTGAATGCACAAATATCTATCTAAAACAGATATTTCATAATTATACAGTTTTGTTCACAGGCACATCTTGTTTCATTTACAGCTCCTTATTATTTGATGGATCATATCACTTTTTTTGGGATAATTGTAGTATTTTAATAGCCTTTCCCACAATGCATCTCCTGCCAAAATGAACTTCAATAACTAGTGGTTGCACTGTTTGGTAAACCTCTCAACACAATGTATTGAAAAATAAAAGGAGGACGTGACATGCACATGAACACAAAACCAGTTTCGCAACAAGCAGGGAATAAAACCACCAACTTTCCGTTTGGTGAACGAACATCTGCTGCATTTGTGATTTGCTTTGTCGGCTTTCAACATTTTAATTTCTTCCTCTACATTGTCCAGAGTGTGTCCTGACCGAGGCCCACTGAGGCTGGGACAGACTCCAGATAAAAACACATGAATAAAATACTTCATGATTCACTGAGGACAGAAAATATGCTTTATGGCAAGAAGCAGTGACATCTTTAAAACAGATTCCAATTTAAGGGACAGCATCTAGCGCCACATTTGAGTATCTACGACCATTGAAATGTGTTTTATTTGAGGGTTGTGAGTCATCCCGCTGCACTGATGAGAGCGCCGAATCCTGCTGATGGATCTGTTGTTTGTGAGCTTTGCTTTAATAGCTCCTTTGTGCTCTGATTACAAACTGCACATATGGTTTTGCACTGTGACTGTCCCATGTAAGAACACAGATGTGAGTGAGTGAGATGTTGTGTCCTGTGTTGGCGGACGGGGCACATGCTTGGCCCCTTTACAGTCTTTGGCACACATTTTTCTTTTAGACGACCGAAGCTCTGCAGGGCTTTGCACAAGAAACATTTTACAAGAATTCCGCCAAAATGCTGTCAGTGATTTCAGAAAATGCACTTGTAGCTGTAGCGTGTTAAAAGTAATTGTATTTCTATTATACTTTAAGTTGTGTACTTTTTCGCTCTGATGATAGTGATTGTAACGTCTGCACGGAAACTTGCTTGGAAAGAATTCTCATTCCAAGGGTCCGTATTGTGATGTTTTCTGATCCGCGTCATCAAAAACACACCTGGAGTTTTGTTTTGTTTCATTCACGCATGTTTAACACACAAATCCATCATGTTTAGGCTGAGTTCTTCTTCCACCTTGAGATGCGCTGTGTTTTTAAACTCTATACACCTTCACTTGAACCATTTGCATGATTTCAGCTGTAGAATCAAAATCTCTACTGAACTGGTACTACTAGTAAAAAGGAGCTGTTAAACTTTGAAACTTTGAAACTACCTCCTCATGACATCACAATGTGGAACAGAGCACTTTGAGTATTGGAATTATGAATAAAGGATTATTCTAAATAAAACACAACCTCAGGTATGTTTTTGATGAGGTAACAATGTTCTAACATGGACTAAAACAAAAGTCTTAAGTCAAAAGTCTATGAGAAATGCAGTGATGAGCCGGCCAAAGCTAAAAGGTGTCACATGCTTCTATATTTTAACTGTCAGTTTTCTCACAGAGGACGTCAGCCTGCATCACGTCCTCTGTAGATTTTCGCTGTGTCTCTTTTACAGTCGTCATAAACAGATCAAAGTCAACACTTTAGAGAAATCCTTGCACAACATCAGCCAAGTTTTGCAAATCGCACAGAGCTTGTTATCTGGCAGGATACAAGTGTTGGAGTGTTAAGTGGAAAATCAGATGTAAGTCTCTCTGGTATATGGACATACTGCACAGAGTCAAGTGCTAAGTGTTTCATAATGGCCTTGGCTCTTATAACAAATCTGCATCTGAAACTTAAAGGAAAACTTCTCTGGTGGATGAAATCTTCAACAGTAACTCTTTTTTTTTTAAATCTGTAGTTATTTATTAAAGACAACGCATAGATAATAAAGCAAAAAAATAAAGCAGGTTCCAACAGTAATCGTACGTAGCTACACTTACCTCACATTCTCCATAGGCTGATAACAAACAAACAAACGCTAGTTTAGTTAAGTTAGACATGAGCAGAACCCAATGTTACGTGATTTGGAAAACAAACTTCCCGAGGTGAACTGTGGTGGCGCCAGTGGCGGTGACTGTAACTGTCCCCGGTGAAAACTGTGAAGTGTCGCTAACACGGCTCTGTTATCGTATAATAACCTACCTGTGTCAAAATCACTTCCCAAAATATTCATAAAGAATTTATAAACTGTGCAAAATATGTTTTTTATCTCCCTCTCACCACTAGGGGGTGACAAGCAAGCAACCCTTCTCGCATCTCATGGATCTTTTATTTTGGTAGATTTTAAATTAGCATATTAGCTATTAGCAATATTTTCTTTCACCCAAAACATTTAAATTTAACATTTATATTTAACATTTGTATTTAACATTTATATATAATATGCATATGTATATTTTACATTTTGATTTATATTTAATATTTAGATTTAACATTTAGATTTAGATTTAACATTTAGGTGTAATATTTAACATTTATATTTAACTATTTACATTTTCTCTAAGTTTACAAATATCGCTTTAAATGTGCAAAAAAGTCACAAAAAATTTCACACCTGTTTTTTGAACATTGTTTGAAGCTAAATGTCACAAAAATGTTTAAGGTTTTTCAGCATGAGCTGCCCCATAATAAGGTGACCATCCAGCCAAAAGAAAAGTTACTACATCTTTAATAAACCAAATAAATACATTTTTAAACCCATTGTGACTATATTGACCCCTTTCTGTTTCAAATCTTTGTGTAATTTGTCCTGCAAAAATGAGCATACCTGGAAATACTTTTACAGCCAACAAATGTAAAGTTTTTCCAGATACTGCAGACATTCCATAGCTCCACGAGTTTGTGCGTTATATTTGTGCCACTAATTCTGCCTCCCTGTATGAAAGGGAATTTACTGGAAGTTCAACTCAAACTGCTGCAAGCCTTGGTCATAGCAGTTTTAAATAAATGATCCTAAACAAGTGACTCTCATTGGCCTTAAGTGTTTACATATGTCATTGTGCTGGTTACTGTTGGGGAATTACACAATCACTTCTTAAATGCATTGTTTCTGGGGTTTGGCTGTAAAACTCTCCATATGTATTTTTCTTTTTGGCACGTGTAGCCCAAACAATAAACATTTTAATTTATTTGGGGTCATTTTAGGCAACTGAACGCAGCAAGGGTCCTCTTTGTAGACCCTGAGGTGCCCCGAGAGCGAATTTAAAGTGATTAGAGCCTGGCTGAACTGAACTTTTCCCCACACCCTAGGTCATAGAGTCTTAGTGACGCATGACCTTAGAACTGACCACTAGTGACCGCTAATGGCTTCCAGACACACGGGGGGGACCACATAGAGACGTGGTTTGTGCTAAAGACACAGTACGAGCCTGTAGATAAGCATGAGGAAATCATTTAAGTATGTTTGTTCTGCTCTAAGTGCCGTGAAACATGTCAACCTCCAAATGGTTTTCTCTGAGTGCTCTCTGAGTTTATGGCATTAAGGTCGGCAGAAGCAGGAACTCGGAACGTCATTTTCTCCTACACAATTTTAGCATCTCTGACTTTTTTTTTCTTAAAGTTGCACTATGTAACTTTTGGTTTGTTGGTCCATCACCTGCTTATTTCTATGGATATGTCATTGCCTTACCTGGACTGTTCCACAATATGACATTAAATAGATCTACCTTATACTTATTCAGATATAGGTGGTTTTATAGCTCAAAACTACATAGAAAAACAGATATTCTGACTGTAACTTGGACTAGCTTTGGTCTCTATGAAGGTAGAAAGGTTTAATACCATACTGTGGAACATTTCAGACAAAGTAATAACCACAAAAAACTCATTTGACAGACCCTTCACCAGAAAAGTTACAAAATGCACAGTTAAAAATTAAAATACCAGGCCCAGGGCTTTAACAATCACATCTGTTAACTAAGATAAGTTGTTCTTTACTGAGATTTGATCTACATTTTTAATTTAGAAGGACATTCTTGTGCCTGAAGAACAATTAAAGGACAATAAAATATTTGTAAAACCCCAAATAAAAAAAAAAATGAGCAGATAAAGCCAATTTTTCAGGTGTGCCACAGCATCATAATAGCAAAAAAGTTAATGAAAAAGAACATGAGGAGTGTGTAAAACATGAGTGACGTCCATAGATATTTATGGCCCGTGACTTCTATTGAGCGCCTATCTACTCTAATCTTGAGTTAAGATAAGATTAGAAGTATCTGGGGGGAAAAAATACATGTTTTAGGGTGATTGAAGAAAAACAATATATAAGAAAGTCTGTGTAATCCCTCAGTCGTCCAGGTAGGATCCACACCAAAAGAAAAAATCAATTCTAAAGTTCTTTTAGTGATGACTTTTTGTAGTTCATCCAATTTGAACAGAAGAGAAAAAGCCGCTTGGATGAGCTACGAAACTTCTTCATTAAAAAACACATTTGTCCATTTGACAGAACTGCATTTTTCTTTTGTTCTAGTACATAAGGAAACCACACTTGACACAGGAAACAGAGGAGCTAAAGCCAAAGTAAAGCCACAGAACCTGGGATCTTGTGAGTCTTTGTTCACCCAATAACTTCCAAATGTTCTTTTAGCGCGGGTCTTATATCTACAATACAAACTGCCGGATAAAGTTATGATACAAATAGAGAATCTGCAAATGCTCTATTCTGTTGTAAAGAATGGCTTCACATTATAGGCTAATCCATTTTCAGTCTGAAGGAAATGGTTATGGTTTGGCTATAGAACTTTCCACATTTCATCTGTCTACAGTGTTTTCAGCTTCTTTCAACACAGCAAATTAATACAATAAACAAACGGGGAGTGCGAATGAGTCATTTGGACGGAGCCGTGGCCACCAGCCTCTGTCCCCAGTGCATCTTATGTAATTTCCTTAAAAGATCCCGTTCGACCTTCATCTGCTGCGGCTCTTTCCACACACCACAGAGTTCAAACTGCGCGTCCACTGTAATATTTATCACGTCCGGGTCCTGACTCTGCAGATTTATTTGTGCCACGAGACTTCGCCACACCACGTCCCACCACGAGAGACAAGTGCGGGTATTAAAGACGCAGTGTGTGGAGGGGCCGTCACCTGCTCCGTTTGGGGTGAATGTTTTATGCCATTTCTAGGTTTACATGGAGATTATCATTGGGACACTCCACCTCACCTTATGGAATCTGTAGACTAGTTTGTCTGAATGAAAAAAATATCAATAATAATAATATCAATCATACAGCGAAAGATTTAAACATTTATTTAAACACTAACAACAGTTATTCTAATTAAATTG
>KN500682.1:414-10653 GCA_000787155.1 Scartelaos histophorus | reverse complement strand
CTGATGACCGACAGACGGTCCGAGCCCTCGGGACCCTCGGGACCCCCCTCCTGCTCCGCCTGGCCCCACCCGCTCTGACGGTGACGCTCCACCCACTGCTGCGCCCAGTCACTGTTGGCTCCACCCACCTGCAGGACGGGAAAAAGCGTCAACCGCGTAACGACGACGGTGAAACGAAACATACCAGGTCTACATGAGCTGGCAACAATTGATCGATTTGACGTCAATATTCAATTCTGAAATGTTTATAACTGAAATAACTGGTTTTATTATGATCTTTTTTAATGACTTTTTTTTATTCCTTTAAATTATAGCTTTGAAATTGCACCTTTAAAAACTGTAAACACAAATATTTAAAATTCCAGAATGGAGCAGCTGGAGGCAAAAGTGAAGTGGAACAAAATGCAACTTTCATGGGAAAACTAGGATTAACATCAGAATATCAAATAAAATATTAAAAATCAAGGATAATTAGGAGAATGAAAACCTCTTAGATCCAAGTGAATGATTCAGAGCCCAGTTTTAAAACACTAACAATTGTGTTTTACATTATTTGTTTGTTTGACAAGAATTTATGATCCACACTAAATATTTTTACAAAGGCAAAATCCACATTTTGAGGTTTTACTTGACAAATCCTCACAGAAAAGTTGAGCCCACAACTGTTTTTTCACTTCATCTACACATATATTACACATTTCATCATAAATTATACTTTTTGTGGACCCCAAATACACTTTTTAAAGTTAGAAAAAAATATTTTTCCATCCTTCCTAACAGAGAAGCAAAGTAAATCAGATTTGTACCTTGGAAATTCTAAATTATTGCTTATTTTTTGTTGTAATGTCATAAAACCATTAGTATTTAGCTCTGCTCATCAGTTAATCATTGTAAATACATGATGTTAGGGGTCCCTAATGTGTTAGGGAGCCCTTACAATTTGTGATATGAATGAATTTATTATTACTTAGAGGCTAGTTAGTTAGTTTAATACCAGTTTAAATCAAAGGATTAACATCTCCTTGGAGAGAAAAGTTACCCAGTGCACCTTTAAATCAAGTATCGTTGCATCTAATAACATTTTCTAACAATTACTGGGAGCGCTTGAGCAAAAAAATCGTTCTAAAATCCGCTGAAGCAGACATGGCTCTCACCTGAACACTGATGCTGGTCCGGACGTCGGCCTCGGCCCCCACGGGAGAGCTGCGCCCCCCACACATCACGTGGCTCCCCCTGGTGGTGGCGGTGATCCGGCCTCTCTGCGCATGGATCTGCTCACTGATCTGCTCCAGGTTCCTGAGGGCCACGGAGTAACGGGTCTTCACTTTGGACACCTGCTCCTCCAGATGCACCACCTTAGCCTTGTGCTCCTGGAACAAAGTAAAGGCAACGACAAATAATTGAAGAGATACGAGATATGAGATTGGATCCACGAGATTTTAACATAATTCCTCATATGTACATTTCACGATTCAGTTTACAATTTTTATGTATTTGATTTCATATTTTTATTTAAATTATTCCCGCAGTTTTTAATAAGGAATGTAACTCACCAACTTGTAACTCTTTTTTATCCAATCCAAATGTAAACACAAAAACGGAGATCATTTTTCTCTTGTGTGCACGATCTTTTTGTCACAATTTGGTCGCACGAGATCTTGTACCAACACTATTAAATAAATGAATCAAGCTGTATGGGATTATATAGCAAAGAAAAAAAAAAGTTCCTCAAAACAGCCTTTTCCCACCTGCTTTGTTCACACAGGTGGGGACTTGCAGATCGTGACTTGGACTCGAGACCTGAGGCACTAATTTTAGAACTTGAGACTTGATCAAATGGACTAAGACTTGGGACTGGACTTGGACTTGAAGGTCAGTGACTTGGGACTTCGACTTGACCTGAGAAGACTCGATGCTTCTGCTAAAAATATATGTTTTGATAAGCAACTTTTCTCTTTACAACTGATATATGTGGTGATTTTTACTTTGGATGTAACTGAAGTACTGTGAGATAGTATCCTCAAAAGTACTACGATAATACACAGAACAATACAGTAAAACTACACAGGAACTACACAGAACCTGATCCTTCCATTTCAGTGCAGACTACGGGACTGTGAAGGTTACTGCAAGTAATCTATTAAGCATTTTTAAATCTTAATTCTTTCTATCCTGACTTTAACAATACACAGACTTTGTCATGACATTTAAAAAGGAAAAAATAGCATTTCTACAACTTTTATAAAAAAAAAAAAAACATGCCATGACTTTTTAAATACAATTACGCTTAAAGTCAGATAAATTGCAAAAATCTAAGCTATGTTTAGTTCTTTGTTTTGAAGACTTGAAATAACCTGATGCTCAAAGTGGACAACTTGGACTTGACTTGGACTTGACTAGAACTTGACTTGAACTTGACTTGGACTTGACTTGGACTTGTGGGACAGTATTTATTTATTTATTTATTTATTTAAAAAGGGACAGTGTACATTGATAAACACCTTGTGGGACAGTGACTCCAGACTTGACTTGGACTTGACTTGGACTTGACTTGGACTTGACTTGGACTTGACTTGGACTTGACTTGGACTTGTGGGACAGTTTTTATGTATTTATTTAAAAAGGGACAGTGTACATTGACAAACACCTTGTGGGACAGTGACTCCAGACTCGATTTGGACTTGACCATCTTCGACTTGGGACTTGACACAGGCTTAAGGTAAAAGACTTAATTGAGACTTGCAAAAAAAACGACTCGGTCCCACCTTTGGTTCGCAATGCTGCAAATCCTTCAACCTTTGAGTTTTTGGGGCATCTGGGAAACTTATCTACTTTTTACTGAAACTCTTGAAAATCTAAATCTGTTTGCGTTTTTCACACTTTCTTCATCGTTTTGAGAACTTCACAGAGAATCTACATTGTAAATAATTACGGAAATAAACAAAAAATATTGGATGTAAAAGTGCGTCTGAACTTTTTACTGGTAGTGTGGCAAGTATTTAGTAGAGTCCCATGATCATAAATCCGAACCTTTCCATAACTAGACCATAACTAACAGTAGTGCTGCAAAACCCTGGCAGCAGATCTGAGAGGTCTTTGGCTCAGTGCACTTGGATGGAGTTGGCACAGTCAGAGGAACAAATCATCTCACAGCAGAACCCAGCCTGCCACAACAATATGCAGACTGAACCGGATACTCTCTGGTCAGGGGAAAATGCCTAACAACTGCACCACTGGATGTGAATTTGAATTTTAAAGGGCCTTATATATTACGCAAAATTGAGCTTTAATTGTGTTAGTGTTAGAAATGTGTTACCTCTTCAAAATCATAGTTGGAGTTGTGTTTTTTTTTCATTCCCATTCGCTTATAAACTCACTGTGGTGAATAATTATGATGCTCTGAATGCATAAAGTCAATGAGGAAGAACTTTGGACCACTGCAAACTGTTTTAGTTTTAAAAGACTCAGGTTTAGTGCACTGTCCCACCCACAGACTGTATAAAGAAGTGGACTAAAGGCCGCTGTGCTCCTCGTGTGTGAGCTGCTCTGTCAGATCATAACCGGAAAACATCAGCAATGCTACGATAAAAGTCGATAAAACAGAGCGTCGGGCAGAGGAGCGACGGACACAGAGACGCAAGATACAAACTTAGGATATAACGAAAATAATGAGATGACTTTATTGTTCACCTCTCTACCTAAAGTGGTACATTTAAAGTGCAGCATCTCATCCACATTATCCAACTCGGGATATAGCGAAAATAATGAGACGACTTTATTCTTCATCTCTCTACCTAAAGTGGTACATTTAAAGTGCAGCATCTCATCCACATTATCCATAGAAACTGTCCTTCGCAAATAATGACATCCAATCTACAAAACAGTGCTGTTAAGCCAGTTTGAAGTATTCTCAAACTGGATTCAAATTCTGTTTCCATCCACACAGCGCATGAATCGAGGTGAAGCTGCAGATTAGCGACACTGACTCTACTTCCTGTGGACTTTATCTCCTCTTTTATGCTTTAAACATCCTGTATCTGAAGTATTCACCACATTTCACACATAATAATCCCACAGTTTTGTCTTGTATCTAAACTGGAAGTGCAGAGCTCTGATCTTTGAACACTTCAGAGTCTCAGAGCGAGCGGTTTTACTGTCGACAGGAAACATCCAACGCCATCGAACTCACAACTTTATATCCTGTGGTTTTCAAACAGATCCCACTGCAGACTGAGAGATGGGAGATTTTAAGTCTCGTAAGATTGTCCTTGTGTCTGTGGTGTGCGCTTTTTGTCGCACGTTTAAAAATCATTTAAGACCGAAAAATCCTGTAGTGTGTGGCGGCCGTAAGGGACTCTGACGTCACCCATAGCGTTCGAATAAATCCCAAACCTCAGAATCATGCATAGACTGTATAAAAAAGTGGACTAAGCGAGTGTGACGTCACCCATAGCGTTTAGCGCCGCTCAAATGAGGCTCGCGATGCTAACGGCTACAGGAGCGAATCTGGAGCCAGGATCTATGTTATGAATAGGATTTTTTTGACTAACAAAATAGCGGAAAAGAAAATCAGGATCATGTAGAGCGAGTTAATAAGAACATTTTAAGACCAAGATGAAGAGGATCACTGCAGCAGGTACAGAGAGACGAGCGACAAGATCCTAATGTAAGTCAATGGGAGCCAGAGTCAGAAGGAGCCGGAAGAGCCTCCTGTCGCACTTCCTATTTGGCACGCGACGGCTAACGCGTTAGCTATGTCCATTCATATAAACGGTCTATGGGATCATGTAGAGCGGGTTAATACAAACATTTTAAGACCATTTAAAGACTCGATGGAGCCAAAAGTGTGCCCGTGCTCACTTCCTATTTAAAACACGGGGGTTAGCGGGTTAGCTATATCCATTTATATACACAGTCTACAGTGACATCTTTTTATTTCAGCTCTAAACCATTAAATTGTCAAGTTTTTCTCATTAAATATTTCCGCCAACTTATATATTTCAGTTAGTACATTAAACCGTATATAGTGATTTAAACTTTTTACAGTTCGGGGCTCTTCAGTGAGTAATAGTTGAACAGTTTGAGTTGCAGTTTTCAAAGCCCTGGGTCGTAAATATGAGTGGTGCTTTGTGCAGAGGCAGCACTCCCAGAGCAGAGCCACATCAGCAGCCCGAGCAGCCCCCCTCCAGGACCTGCTTCAGCTGGAGCTTTGCGTCGAGCCAGGACTCCATCTCAGATATCGCCCATCGCTTCAGATCCATCCCCTTTTTTAAGCCATGAATGTTTGTATATGTGCAGGCTGGAAATAAATATTCTGCTTAACTATGATTTCAGATGACTCCAGCATTCTGTAGGATGATATGAATTAATACAGACAGGGGGGCAGCAAAAATTTATATTAGGATTGTTACGGTAGCGATACTGACATCAAAAAGCTTCGATATTGCACATTTTTTAGATATTGGCATCAGCAAATACTCAGAGCACCAAATGTAGACTATGGAGGCTCTGCAGACTAAAACGTGCTAATAATGACAGAAAAGACATTTGTGTTTCTTCTTTGATACGTCTTTTAGCTTTTATTGTGGAAGCTGAACTTAGTAAAAAAAAAAAACTGCGTTAAGGACTCGGTTTGCTTGTTTACTCTGCATATTTAGCCGTGTGCTGAGGATGAGCGTCTTTTTCCAGGCCTCAGTGTTGGTTTTATCAATGCGCTGCAGTAGAAAGTAACAAATTAGAAAAGTGCCTAAATCAGCACTACTTACGGTCAAGACCATTGACCATTTGACTCATAACACTTAGTTCTCAAAGTTTAATTTATTCTATAGATTTTCTTTTGCAATACCCTTTTAGTAGATTGATTTATTGCACTTGTACTTAGACAGAATTAACCAGCCTTATTCAACTTCTTCACACAATGCGGTATCAGACTGGTATCAATATCAGCGAGTACTGAAGCCAAGTATCGTACCAGATCAGATCCCCCCAAAAATTGTATTGGAACAAGACTAATTAATATTGTCTAAATATAAACATATGTTGTAATATAGTAAATTCTTAGGTTTAATCAGTAATTGAAAATTCCAGATACAACATTTGTGAGTTCACCTTTTGGAAAATTTATGATAAAATACAAAGTAATCAATATGGAAATCTGGCCCTACTACAAAGCTGTGTGTAGTTAAAGCCCCACAGTATAACTTTTAGCCAAACAATAGATAAAAATAAAAGCATGTTGGTGTTTTTGCATGTATTATTAGGGTTATATCGATATTTTTACTTTATCTGCTGATACCTGATACTCGCGATACCAGTGCAGGGATAGAAAATGGTGCTTATTTGCTTAAAAACACTTTACACAAGAGCTCCAATTGTGTTATGTAACTGTTATTTGTCCTTCACATCACTACTGAACAGCTTTGTATGATTAAAAAGTCTTATTACATCCAATTAAAGGTTGTATGAAGTATTTTTTCGTTTCAAATTGTCAGTGATATCATTATAAACATGCAGCAGCCTTGTAATTATGATCACCAAAACAAAAAGAATGAAAATCCTTCAACTCTGGACGTGGTGGGGCCAGATAAACATCAGCCAATAGAAAATGAGGTAGACTCGTTTTCAAACTCTCTGCTCTTCTAATGTAAATGAGTCTCCGGCGCTGGGATTACGTGGTTTACGTTCTTTACGCTCTTACACACTCCACAGACGCAAGACGCTGTTTACTAAACCAATGCGGCAGTTCTTAGCGGCTTTTTCCAGCTGTAGCTTTCTTAGTTTGCACAAAGTTTGTTAAAATGACAAGAATCTACGACCAGTTCAGCGCAAAAGAAAGTCCATTTATGAGGTCGCCAAAAGGAGAAGAGAAGAGGAAAAGGAGAAAAGCCAAATGAAGGTGATTATAGGAGATTCATTCCAGCGATGGCATCACTGAAGCAGACGAGGGTCTAAAGACTGATGCTAAATTACCTCTGGGGCAACTTCTGCTTATCATCGGAAAACGTACTTCATTTCCAAGAGCTTGACAGACATAGCTTGGTTACAAGTCCTGTGCAGCAATGAGGATCGAACTTATTTTCTAGGATAAACTACTTCATTTAAAACGTAAATGTAAATCTTAAGTACTCGCCAAGATTTTCCACACAGCATACATTACTCTCACACAAAAAGTTTATTATAACTCTGAATGTGGTTGCAGTAATAGTAAAAAAAAAAAATAGTAGCAGCATCGGCGCACCAGGTTTAGAAGAAAAGCTGTTAGCATGTGCCCTGATAGTGACCATGAGCCTGTGTGTGTGTCTGTGTGTGTGAGACTGACCTCCAGGATGTGGTTGAACTGGGCCTTGAGTTCGAAGTATGGTTTGGACTTGAGGATGACCTTCTTGAGGGCCTTCTGCAGAGTCTGGACCCTGGCCTCTGCCTCCTGACACAGCTGAGTGACCCTCTGGTGCTCCCTCTCACTGCGCAGACGCTCCTCCTCCGCCTCGTTCACCTGCACAAACAAACAAACATCAGATTTAATTCGTGAACAAACTGAGTAGTCCAGTTATCTGATTTTAATGGTAATGTAAAGCTGTTAAGGGGTGAACTATAGTGGCACAAAGTTGTTGGTTTAAACTTAAAATCCCTCTCTCTGATCTTGAATGGTCACCTGCACCAGTTCTGAGTCAGTGCTAGTGCAGCCTCTACAGCTCAGGAGGGAATTCTGGAGTTTCTGAGCTGATACGAAATTTTAGAGGCTGCACACTCTAAAATTTCGTTGGCTTTGATTATGGCGTTCACTGTGGCATTGTTTGGATAAGCTTCTGCAATGTTACAAGATTTATTTCCATCCAGTGTTGTGTTAATTTTTCAAGATCTTGCAGTGATGATTGTTGAGTCTGAGCGAAACACAAAACCTTCTCCAGTACATCCCAAAGATTCTCACTGGGGTTAAGGTCTGGACTGTGTGGTGGCCAATCCATGTGTGAAAATGATATGATGCTCCCTGAACAACTCTTTTCCTGATGAATCCCGGCATTGTCATCTTGGAATATGCCCGTGTCATCAGGGAAGGAAAAAATCCATTGATGGAATAACTTGGACATTCAGTATATTCAGGTAATCAGGTTCTTTGAGCACAAACTTTTGCTGAACCTCCACAACTGCACCAACCCCAGATCCAAGTAGCGACTTTCTTTTTTGGCCGAGCAGTGTATATATTATTGCTCGTTTTCATCACAACATTCTATGGCTAAGGGATCTCCAACCTTTTTCCTCCAGTGAGCTCATTTACAAAACAAAAAAGCCAGAGAACTGCTCATTTTAGCAGTCATAATTAATTTAGTGTATTAAAGAACCACAGTTTTAGATGGGGTACAGTTAAATACGTATCAAACATAAACATTATCCATTTATTTGTGCGCCATTTATGCATCAGAATGACATGTACAATGGTAAAAGGCATTTAATTAATCACATTTTCCTTATGCAGCACAATAAGCGTAATTCAGAAATCCCTTGGTTGGAGATTCCTGTTTTAAGTGAATCATATTTAAAAAAAAATAAATCTGTCATTATTATTATTAATTGTTTTGTCTTTTTTTCTGCAAATTGTCTTGTTATGTCTTCTGTCTTGTCATTTGAATTAGTATGTCTAGTTATTAATGTTTTGGACCTATATTCTTGCATTTAAAAATGTTAAAAATGTATGAACACATACAAAATACAGTGAGTTTTATGGAGGATAAATTGTGTTGTCAGATAATGAATTTTAAATACAGCTGAATTTCTCACTTTGAATTTTTGTTACTTTGAAAAAACACGTTTGAATTAATTTTATTCTGAAATTTTGAAACTGAAATTTTAAGTGTACATTTTCAGAGTGTTTAAATTTCAAAATAAAATTTTCACCTTTTAAATATTCAGCACAACTATATTAAAGCCGTCAAATTCAATGGTCAAGTGTAAAATTCACTGTAAAAAAAATTCACAGCAAAGATCCAAGATGCCAAGGCAGAAGCAATCGATCCAGAGTGACAAGATCTAACTTGGCAACAAAAATGAAATGGTGCAGTGAAGTGATCTGATTGGTCAGAATTATCTTCATCCAAACCTCAAACCCCACCCACAGATGAGAACAGCCAATAGAAAAGAGCCTCTGGTCTCACAAACAGGATCAATGCTTCTGCCTTGGAATCTTGGATCTTTGTGAAATTTTACACTCTGAATTTTGACTATTGAATTTGAGAATTTGTGCTGACAAAGGCAACATTTTTATTTTGAATTTGAAACATTCTAAAAAAGTATATTTAAAATGTCAGCAACTAAAATTAAGAATACAAATAATTCAAACATGTTTTTTCAGAGTTAAAAAATTCAAAGAGAGAAATTCAGTGGGATTTTAAATTCAAAATCTGACGGAACAAATGATCTTC
Organism: Scartelaos histophorus; assembly: GCA_000787155.1. Taxonomy (NCBI): domain Eukaryota; kingdom Metazoa; phylum Chordata; class Actinopteri; order Gobiiformes; family Gobiidae; genus Scartelaos; species Scartelaos histophorus. The sequence continues at coordinate 1,237 of KN500682.1, read as the reverse complement.
CATTTTCAGATAACATTGCTTCATTCTATATTCCAATATTATTTGATACAGATGGGGATGTTTTTTAAAATGAATTCTGTTCAATTGGAGATTTGTTATTGCTTCATTCTATATTCCAATATTATTTGATACAGATGGGGGATGTTTTTAAAATGAATTCTGTTCAATTGGAGATTTTTTAGACTTTTCTTGCAGTATAACGTGTTGTTGGGTCTGAGCAATAATAGAAATGATCAGGTTTTATATTTGGGAATTTATTTTTCCGATATTTCCTGGTAAACTACAATGTAATCAATAGGAAAAACTGGCTCTTGTCCCCTATTTTGGAGTCAATGTCGGATACATTACTGTGCAACCCCTCAAATAACCCCCAAGTGCTCTTGAGATCCAGCTCTGAACCAGCGAGTATTTTTAACCCCGTTTGGATCACGATGGCGGTACTTCATTCTCAAAGTGCTGTTCTTTTCAACTGTCGCTGCGATTTCAGGCTGAGAGTGTGAATGTAAAAGTCACACCGCTCCACCACAGCCCCAGATCTGAACCTCGTACGACGACATTTCAACAGAGGGAAAAGGGTGACGAGAAAAACTATCCTCAGCGTGGTTGTTATACAAAGGCGTTGCTCCAAGTGTGGTATAGCCTACACAAGAATGTCCTACACCCCATTTTAGTCCTGGATTAGGTTCATTAGAGGTTTTTTGTTGTTGTTATATAGATGAATAGGAAACATCTGTATTATATGGCTTGTAATGGCGGAGTTGGCAATATGGCCCCTCACTATAATGCACTGTTTTTTGGGGGGAGTTTTTTTTTTTTTGGGCCG
>KN500679.1:38696-53498 GCA_000787155.1 Scartelaos histophorus | reverse complement strand
CACCTCGTTTGTAAGTGAACTACTGGACAGATAATGGTCCTGTGGCAATGGCAAAAAAATATTGCAGGCTTGAGTGGATTTTATCTGCTACTTTCTACCACAGAAGGGCTCATACTACTTGAGAAAATATATGTATATATTGGGTTTCAGCTCAATATTTCTAATGACATTTGACACTAAAAACACATGTTAATGGATGGTGAGGATCAGCTCTGTTTTTCTGAGCAGAGGATTACAGATGAACAAGTGTACACTGTGAGATGGCTGCAGCCTTTCAGCTTTGCAAAATGGAAACATAAACTTTATTCACACACACCCGCATCAGTAATTTATAATATTATCACTACTACTAATAACAGTAATTGGTTACATCAAATACTTACTAAGTAAAATATATCTGTTTCAAGTTCTATGTTTCTACTACAATTAAAAAAAACATGCAAAGCATCATTCCAGGACATATTGCAACAGCACATACAACAGCTTATTTTAAAATGCCTCTCTACAATTTTGCAGTAAAATATTGAAAGGAAGTCCCTAAAAATCATGTACATAAAATTAAATTTCATTACATATGTACATAGAAAATATCAAATGAAACAAACCATATTTTCGGAGGAATCCCCGGTGCACTCCTGTGTTCATGTCTGCAGTCCACGGTGCAACAGGCTCAGGAATAATGGAACAACGATGGATTCTGGGATAATGCTGAAAAATAGGCTAGAGAGAGAGGAGAGGGAGAGTGAGGCTATAATCCCTACAATTTGGGCCTGTCTATCTAAGCTGGGTCAGTCACTTGTGCGGCTCTACAGTGTGTATTAATAGAGTAAAAACATACAGAATGTGCACATGTTCCATTAACCCATATTAACTACAGATGAGATGTTTTTTGTGGGCCTGTTTGTCGGTTTTCTCTGCTTGTTGCGGTGAAACGTGTGGTATGTCTAAAAACATTTGAACTTGCTACACATCCAGAGATTAAGCATTGTTTATCAAGTCAGAAAGTCCTTATATAACGGTGTGGATCAAGAGGAATCCCATCACAAGTTCAGGTCACATGTTATAAATATACACAGTGGGCTCTACTAAAAGCATATTTGGTTTTACTGTGTAAAACAACATTCCTTTTTTTCTATTGAACTTTAATGCAATAAGTCTTTATATATTCTGTATATATTTTTGTCCTGAGACGGTTTCTGAAATACATGCTGAATCCCATCCTGCTCAGACAGATTAAAACAGACGGATTATTATTCTTGTGCATCTGGACACTTGTTGACGTGAAGGGTTGATATGCCAAACAAGAATTTCATTTGTGCACTCCAAATTATGGGTCCCAGTCCTTTATCAAAGATATCAACTATGGCAAGTATTTAGTGGGGATTAACTATTGTGTCACAATGCAGTAATTGCACTTCAAATAACATTATGTAACAGCCTGAGAAGAGACCAGGACAGAGGGCAGTGTTCAGAAAAAAACTAAACAAAACAGGAATCAAATGATTTTTTTTTAATAACATAATAAAGCAACAAAATCTACCTAATGAATGTATCTAAATGTAACATTTAGTTACACTGTATTAATACCATCAATACTAGTCACTGGTCCATATATGTCTACACATATAGAATTTTTAAAAAATGAAAAAATTCAGTAATTGTGACTTTGATCACTTTATATTTCCAGATCACTGCATTAGTAAATATTCTTATTTGTCTTATAAAAGTTATTTCCGTGTGAATGAAAAACACTTTAAACAAGCCTATATGTCACTATACAGCTATGACAAATAACAAGTTTACAATTGGCTACTCTGTTTCTACCCAGAAATAATGCAGAAGACAATCTGGTCACGTGATATAGCATTAGTGGAATTGCAGGTGCACCTCTTACCACCAGATGGCGACACGCACATTCTCATAAACCTTCAGGAGTCACGTGTCTTCACAATCCATCTGATGTAGCAACAGGTTGAAGACAGTTTTGTTTGTGTCTGGTACATGGGTGCAACCTGCTCCGAGCCAAATGGATGAAGTAATACACAAGTGCATCACACTTCTCAGAAATTACGTTTATCATAAGTTTGAGGGAATAACGCCCGTGTTGTTGTTTTAATCTGTCACTTATCCCTTACATATAAAGTCATCCTTCACTAACTTTTTTGCATTGAGACCCTTGAATCCATTTTGTGTAAAACTCCTTAATTCTTAAATGAATCCTGGTACAAGTCAGCACTTAGGCTTTTACAGAGGTTGATTTAAACATTAAGCATTGCAGCCTGAGCCCATCCCCCTCATCTCAAAAAACTCTAGGAAACATCCTCCTCTCCAACCCAGTCCAATCCAGAATATAATGTTTTGGAGCAGAGCAGCGAGGAGGACCCCCTTGGTGATGACCGCCCCTCTTTCTTGTTTCTTTCTATCTGGAAGCAGTGAGAGTGCTATTGCTCAAGGTCCTATTGAAAAGCCAGTGTATACAATGGGGTCTTTCTCAGTCCTTTTCTGTCTCCATTTAAAAACCCTGGGAACACAACACTGTCCACACAGCTACTTCTTAAAGGGCCAGTGAGGCGCAGGTCTGCACAGACAACCTGCACCTCCCATTAATTTCATGGGAACAGGAAAAAACAGGAATGCACACAACAAATCAATTAGGTGTGAAGGGTACGCTCACTTTACTGGCTCATATGTTACCTTATAGGCCATATCAGAAAAACAGACAAACACATGTAACACAACACTTTGACTTATCTTTCCAATTTAACTTGCAAATCATATAAAAAAGTGATTCTTTGGATAATGCAGGACCGGGTATCTTTAGATATCCTCACTAGCTGCACACTCAGCATGCCTATAAACACTAAACAGGAAATAAGGTGACAGCCCAGCAGTTTGCCAAGTGAAGCTGCCAACAGAGCCATGCTGAGTAGTGACTGGTCCAAGCTCACACTGGCACACTTCTTAATACATGGATCTAAATAAGGCACTTAGGAGCAAGTTAGAAAACCCTACAGACAGATGTTACCAAGAGATTGGGCTGGAATGAGTGATGAACTTTTAACCTAAAAGATGGCATAAGGTGGATCCTCCAGAAAATGAAACATTCCTATTAGTCTAGGCATGAAAAGTAAACTAAAGAGGCACTTTTAACATGAAAGTTCTAGTCTGTTCATACAGCCAAACAAACAATGATTCAGGGGCTGTGAATAACAGGCCCAGATCTTCTCCAGTCCATTCTGTAATTTTGGGTGAGCCACAACATTATTCTAACAACCACCTAAACCAACTGCAAATCAACAAGTGTTATCCTGCTCCATTATTGAACTGGCCTAAAACAAAGCACATTCTTGCCTTGTTTCAGGTATTCATGTGAAGGCCAGTTGTTTTTTTATGGGATATTAGGTTATTTCTTTTGACATACTCCATCATAATGTTAAAACTTCATGGATAGATGTAAAAAAAAAATAAAAATCCAAAAATGGTGCCTTAATTGTCAAAAAATCAAAATTTGAAAAAAAAAAAGAAAAAAAAAGTTGGTGTTACTTGTAAAATGTGTAGCCTATACTTTCCTGCTCATGCTGTTTGGAGACAAGGCTGGTTTGTTGTGGCGGGAATCCTTTTTCAGCTTTGTATTTACCGCAAGAGGTGGACGTGCGTAATCAAAAAGCGAATGGGGGGATTGTGTTGAGACAATCAGCATGCCGCGGGGTTACTCACATCCTCAAAGAAAAGCAGCCACGCTCAGCAGGACCAAGAGGAGGAGGAGGAGGCGGAGGGAAAAAGTCGAGTTGAGGAATTTGAATCTTGTTTGAAGGAGGAGAGGGAAAAGAAAGAGCCCGGGGAGCGTCTGCGTAAACCGGTGCGCACTCGGGACGACGCGCGGCGGTAAACACGGGCTTATACTACGGTAGACATAGACTTTGAACAACTTTATCTGACTTTTTACGCGTTTTAGTCGTAAAAACGCGGCGAGGTTAGTTGCGGACGCCCTGGGATTAAAAACAACTTGAGTGAGAGAGCGCAGATTTTTTTTTTCTTTTTGAGGGAAGTGAAACGAGAGGATCCTCCTTGATTCGGGCTGTGGATAATCGCATTTTCATCATCAAACGGAGTCAGCGAAGTTTTGAAGCTATTTGAAATTGCCATGTTTGTGAGATGTCCGCGGCTGTGCACCTGAAATCTGCCAAGAGAAGAACCATGAGCGCATCTACACGGTGGATCCTGCTGTGTTACGTGGTCTCGCTGCGTATTGGTCCTGTGAAACCACTGACAGGTAAGGGGGTTAAAGAATGCTACTCTACCTGTCCTAAAGTTGCTGATACTGTTCTTTATCATTGAATAAAGTGGAAAAACGTAATAACGAGCAATTAGTCTACCTTTTTCCTTCAGCTCACAGCTCATTAATTCAATTTGCTTTGAGGTGGAGAGGCAGACCACATCTGTGCGCCTTCAGCATCTGGGAACATGATTTCTTGACTCGTAAAAGAGCCAATAAGTACGGACAAAAAAAGAAAACAGACACACCGTTTATAGGCAGATTTTTACATTTTTGTGGCGCTTGTAGGAAAGGTCAGGCTGGTGTGAGGCAATAGACAGTTACTATAGACTTACTAGAACGTATTCAGTGTAGCCTGTGACGTTCTCCTACATTATCTGATTTATTGCAATGTTGTATTTAAGGTGCACTATACCACCTGCCTGTCACCATGTTATTATTTTGGAGTTTAATAATAAGTACATGTGACATTTGGCTGTCTTGCATTTACTCTAATAGTATACTTTTTTTATTCTTAAAAATACTTCTGTGAGTGGAGTAGCCTCTCCATAGATCTGACCTGTAAATTTGGCACGTTCATGTCACCTGTCACTCACATGGAGAAAGATAAGTGTAATGCCATACTGTGAAACATACCAGATAAAGCACCTCCTGGGAGACAAGCATGTACAACATCCTCCTCCTGGCTTACAGTTTCTTCCACATTTTGAAATAATAATAATGAAAAAGAGTAAATGATAAGCTAATATTAAGTGGGTGTAAATCTTAAAATCTTGAAGACATGCTTAAAAACTGTCTATAGTCACAAGTGGCTTTTCTGTGATTTCAGGCATAGAGTGTCTGTCATGTTCAGTCCTAAAATGAGCACCAATAAAAATCTGTTGGCTCATGTGTTTTGGTCATTACAGACCAGCTGTGTTGCCTGGGCCCCTATAACTTCAGCCTTTCGTAGATGTATGACCAGGACAGGCACATCCCTATGATTTACAAGCTCCGAGTGAACGCTTTACAGTCGATTTTTCTTCTTGGAGGACTTTTGGGGGTTTTACATTAGTTTGGGGGCCCAGGAGAGTGAGGAGGGGGTGTGGAGGAGATGCAGTTTTAGTCCGAACGGGCTGACTCAAACTAACAGGCGCATGATGAATGGAGCAAGGGGGCAAAAGTGTAGGGGCGAAAAAGTTTGGGAGGGGAGGTGGCTAAATGTGTAGCATTCATTTGAAGAAAGGCATGAAAAGGAGGCAAGATGAGAAAGGGCAAAGGCGCCATACTGCATGGGAGGCTGAATGATGTGGTGTTTAAAAGCCATTGGGAATAGGACAAATACAATGACTGTGTTGGGTATTTGGGGAATGTGCCAGTCCACTGACATTTAACATGGGGGCAGAGACTGAGAAACTATGGCACTGCAGAAGGGAAGAAAATCTGTTGGTCTTTGAGGGAGCTGTTGAGGACAAAAGAGGAGGAGACGAAGCCTTGATACCTCACTATGGTTAGCCTCTATCATGGCAAACATAAAAACATACAGGTCAGGCATGTCTCTCCACCTCAGCGAGCTTTGTCCTGCTCTCCAAGCCCTATTATGATATGAAAGCAACATCAAGAGACTCACAACGATGAAACTAGGTCTGCCTTTGTCAAAATGTGGCACTGAAAACAACACAGTCACCGCCATGCTCCACTGAAAGCGCCCAGTCAAGTGTAAAATAAAGGAAGGCAATGACTTTTAATGCTCAAAAAGGGCAGACGGTGAGGGGTGGGCAAAGCTTCAAAGGGGGGGTGTTTGAATATGCATTAGCGGCTTGTTTAAGTAATAACAAATAACTGGGACTAATATGTACGTTCACTCCATAAATCTAGTTCCCTAAACGTGATTAGTGTGTGTTTGTGTGTGCTTGGGTCACTTGAGTTACCGTGGAGTCCCCCCGTAGGGTCACAATGATGGGGCCAAAGTTCAAAGGTTGGCAGTGAAGCAGACCAGGAAGGTGGCTCGACAAGCTTGAGAAAATCTTTACAGACATGGCACTATAAATCAGACATGGGATATTCTTGCCCCAGGAGGCAAAACATGGCTCTGCTAGTTTTCAAATAGCCACTTTATCATGATACTTCTGTCAGTTATGGTTGCAAGGTAAATTACAATTTAATCCAAACATCAAATTGTCTGGACACAATTAGCTAAATGCAATGTGTGCAGTTCTGTAGGTATTATTATTTCATTTACAACAACAAAACATTCCTCTTCCAGGTTTTACTGTGCAAAACACTTTCTCCAAACATGTTCTGAAAAGCATGTGATGTATGTATTACTTGATACGTTATTCAGTCTTCTCTCAAACTCTAAAGGTCTCCTATTACATAAAATTGATCCTTGTGAGCTTTAAGACATGTTATAATGCTCTTACCTAATAAAAACTATACCTAGAATTGTGTTTTGTTTAATTCACATATGAGTAAACCTTTATCAATAGTCTGTTTACATCACAAAATGCTCTGTTCTGCTTTGTGATGTCATGAAGTGGTAGTTTTCAAGTTAAAACATCCCTTTTACCTTATGTTCAAATTGGCAATTACAAGGCAGAAATTATCTAAATAATTATAGTGAAGGTCTATGGAGGTTTAACATAGTGTAGCCCTTCATGTATTACCACATGACATCATAAGGTTTAACACTGTGTTTTCTGTTTGATAGAAGAACTAAATCTAAATGAATACCCTGAATATGCAGGGTTTGTGTGACAAACGTGTGAATGAAACAGATGTTTGAGATGACAATATTCTAATAGGGTTCAAATAATAGCATTATATGGGCTCTTTCATGGCCTTAGACATGCTTTCTTAAAATACAGTTGCATTTTTCTAACTTAAGCAGATTCACAGATGTTTTTGTGGTTCAGCCTTGACCATGTTGAGTTGTGCACCGAGCTGAGTCCAACTAACAAGAAGCCTTTGTCCCCAATCAGCCGTCCCTCAGGTCGACTCCTCTATCAGCAGGGACACCAGATAACTCCACTCCGTTTGGGACTGGAATGATAATGCTTCTTCTACGTGGAGCAGTTTAGTTAACAGGCAAATAAACTTCACTCACTGAGTCACCAGGAATATCTGATAAATAGTAAATCAATACATAGTTTTCATCCATTTTTGACAATTCTGTTCTTTTTAATCCAAGATAGACTAGGTGGTGATAAAAGGTAGAACTAATAGAAACTAGAGATTGATTTTTAATGGTTGGGGTGTGCAGTATTGTCGTATGTAGCAAGTGCACCTTTTTCCTTATTGTTGTATTTGTTTTTGGAAAAACAGTGTAAAAATAATATGATTAAAACTACCCTAAAAACCAACAGTGTGTGTAACCTCTCATGTTTATTCTTACAGATTTGGAGTTTGAGCGCAGCCCTACCACAGTCATCTCGTCTCTGGGGAAGCCTGTGATGATGCAGTGCACTCTGAAGGGGACAGGGGGAGAGGAGGAGGAGCCCCCTGATGTGCTCTGGCTCCATGGAGGAGAGCCCCTCCAGATTGCCGACACAACCCAGTCTCAGGTGCACACGGGCAGCCACACCTGGACCATCATGAGCACCTTAAGGTGGGAACAGCCATGGCACCACATACTGTATCTGTGTCTGCAAGTGACAAGCCTGGAGGAAATAGCTATGCATTTCCTCCATGTTTGGTGTCTCTTTATTTAGATGTAGTTAAAAGTAAAAAACATTTTGTTCTAAGGATTTTTTTTCTTGTAACAGAAGTATTTCATTATAAAGTAATTAATAAATAATCCTAGTAATTCTTTTTGAGTTTTAGTTTTTTAGAAATTAAATGTACTATATATATTTAAAATAAAATAATTATATTATGTAACAAGTGAGATTGTACTTGATTGCTGGATCTTTGTAACATTCCTTGTCTCTGGTGTATACTAAACAGGATTGAGAAAGTCCAGCTGACTGATATGGGCTCATACCAATGTGCTGTCTTCATTGAAACGGAACAGGCCTTTTCCGATGAGGGAAGCATTCAACTGGAGGGTGAGATTAACTTATGCCTGAACTAACAAACATCACTGGATATACAAATATGAAACATATCCTTTTATGTATATATTTACAGGACTACCTCATTTCTCTGTGGAGCCCCAGCCCATGTCCATAGTGGCCAATGTGTCATTGAGCCTTCTGTGCGTCGCCCATGGGCCCCCTGAACCGGTCCATGTCATCTGGCTGCAGGACGGGGTGCCCCTCAATGCTTTAACTGACCCTGTGGCTCTGTCTCCGTCCACACTAAACATTACAGGTACCATATTTGTTGTTTTTTATCAGCACTTATGTGTTGCACTAACTAATGTGTAGTTATAATAGAGGGAGCTTGTAAAGTCTGAGCCAGGTAACCAGGTGCTGTTTTGTGTTTTGTCTTTGTGGATGGGTAAATACAGGTGACAGAATAGAAAAGTGACGACTATACACATAATACTAAATACTGACAAGCTCTAAAAGAAGAGGTAAAGGATTCACTGTTTTCCTCAAAGCAAACCACAGTAGTGTGCCAGCTCACAGACGGCTGTGAAGTCCAGTGGTGGACCCACACAGATGAGTCATAGAGGAAGGAGTGAGCAAGAGGCAGAGGCAGCGACTTGGGCTAAAGGTTTGACTCATAAGAGTTGGTTGGCACTGAACAGGCCCCTTTGACGGTAATCTATGCTCATGACCCAGGAATGGACAGCTGCTCTGGCACACCACAAGTTAAGACAAAACTTCAAAACAAAATATTAAAACATTTACAATCAATAAAATGGAGAGATTGTAGAAAACATGCACCAGGTGTGAGATATCCTACTGTGTATGTGCTGGCAGTCACAGTAAACCCGCAGAGGTAACTTAAAGCAGATGCAAATTTACTATACTTTTCCACACACCCTCAGCGTATATTTTGGGGCGTATTGTACAAACCAAATAGCATTGCAGTTAACTTGTTCAGCAGTTTCAGTTTTTGTGATTCCATGCTCAAGGAACACACCAGGAAAACATTTTTTGTTGAGGATGTGATTTAAGGTGTCAGTCACCCCCAAACTACCATACTAATCCTAATGCTTTTCAGTTGTAGCAACAGCAAAAGTAGGCACATTTTTAGACTTTGCACTGTCAGCTCTCTGCTTTTGCTAAAAGAAAGTTGATTCAAGGATAAGCTTAACCTTTCCTGCAGACTCAACTCATAACATCCAGGCGTGAGTGAATGTGGTGCTACTTGCTTCCTGTGAGTCTTCAGGAAGAAAGTAGAAATGGATGATACCCAAGAAAAATCATCACAACACCACAATAGCCATATAGTTATTAACTTTATACAGTAACTTTATGGTTGAGGTGTCCATCAACTTTTTTTTCTGTGAATATGTCATTGCTCGGCCTTGCTTGTTCCACAGTATGATATGAAACGGCTCCACCTTACATTTATTAAATTACAGGTGGTTTTATTGCTCAAAAATACTCATTCTGACTGTGAATGGGGTTATCTCAGCTCTGACCTGTAACTTGGACTCCATGACAGAAATAAATCTTTCTGTGTTATACTGTGAAACATTCCAGACAAAGCAATAACATCCCTGTGGAAAAAAGCATTTGACAGACCCTCCACCACAATTTATTTTAAGACCATGACAGAAGCTGATCAATAGGAGGTGCGAGTGAGGAAAAGAGTCTTGTAAGTTTGAGCAAGTTGCCTTAAACAGAAAAGCATCAAATCGCACAGTTGTATTTTGTTTAAAGGATCAGAATGCCATTCATTTTTTATCACCATATTGTCCAGCCGTAGTAGTGAATGATGTAATCTTGGCTTGAGATTTACATAAGTCACCGGTCACTTCCGTCCTTTTCCCTCTCCCATAACTCCGTGCTTCACAGTGCTGGGCCCGTCTGTCCCGAGCACAATGGTGGCATGGTGTAGGCAACCGCACACAGCGGATTTGTGCCTAAGCCTGGCTCTGTGCTGGGGCAGGGGCAGAGCGAGGGTCACGTGCTTGTGAGGAGCGGGCAGTGCAGGAATGTGTCAGGCCTGAGAGCTGTGAGTCATTTAGGTCCACCCTGTCATGTGTGTCCATGTGTGAAGCTCATAGGCCACATAGGCCTGTCATGATAATTACTATATTGACTTATCATTATATTTTTAGGCTACTGATAAGATTTAGACAGTAGAGTTAGAGTTAACAACTTCTATGACCAATTATAGATGCAAACTAAGTAACAACAGCATTGTAGATTTGGAAATGTTTTTGTGGTTTAAATCTGTTCTTAATTTTATTTGTGTCAGTGTCATAACATTTTCAATATTACCATCAGAATATAATGAAAAATGAATAACATGACCATTTTAGAAGCAAGATCAAGTCATTTCAATTTATGTATATTGTAAAGTGCTTTTTTGCCATGTTAATTTTTATGTCACACTAACTTTACTTTATACCTTTAATAGGTTGTAATAGGTGCATCTGCTTCTTAGAATTGATGTTTCTATGTATGTGTGCATGTATGTATGTATGTATGTATATATCTATGTACACATGTACTGTATATACTGTATATACTAAATATTCTGTATGTATGTAATTGTTTGGCAAGCTACAAAAAGTATTTATGAGATATGAATAAATTATAAACAGAATTAAAAACATTATGACATTTTAAACATTTGAAATGAATTAATAATAAAGTAATGTTGTCTTACATCCACCCAGGTCTTAATCGAACCAGCTCCTTCTCCTGTGAGGCTCATAACCGTAAGGGCGTGGCCACCTCTGGCTCAGGTGTCATTACAGGTGGGTGTCTTGACTATGTTTCACTTTGTTTGTTGTTGTACTTATTGTCTTCATAAGTGTCTTTTCCTGTTTCTATTAGTGCTGCCATCTCAACCCAATAACCTCCGAGCAGTGGAGATCACTCAGGACAGCCTTCATGTTACCTGGCAACCGGGGTTTGGAGGCGACTATCCCATAATCCACTGCTCCGTTCAGGTGAGATAATGTAACACAGGTAAATGGGAAAAGTCAATACAAAGGGCAAAGCACTATTTGACAAAAAGGGTATTTGGGTAGCTTCTTTTAAAGGAATAAGACAAAGCTTTTCTTTTCTACAAACTCTTCCTAAGCCCCTCCCTTATTTACCCATGTACCCCTGGATCATGTTTCAATTTGGGAAAGTGGCCTCCTCGACCAGCACAGAACCACTCCCTCTCTCCATGTCTCTGCCGCTAACTCAGTTCTCCTTTTTTTCTCCTGGAAGAGGCACAACTAGAGCACCACCCTTAAAAATCTGTTTCTAATAAAGCTGCCCCTCATACCTCCATGGCCCCCACCTCTCTCTTGCTCTTGGCTCAACCCTCCATAGCACTGCACCCTCACTGGGGAACAAGGAGAGGGGCTGGCCTCAAAATGGGGCAAACGTGAATGTTAATGGCTCTTTGTGTAGACAAAAGAAATTTGGAAAAAGTTAAACAAAGCCAAACTATCCTTCTGTGAAAGAGACTAACACACCATTGTGTTATATTATTAATTCAAGTTTAAAACCGTGGTTGCAGGCCATCTGTATACACTATTTTATATTTACCCCTTCCTTCCCTTATGAACTCATTACTGCAGTTTCTTCCCCCAAGCCAACTGTAGTTTGCATATTCACTTAATACAGGCAGATGCCATTTCATTTCCATTTGTTTTTAAGCCTGGGGATGGCACAAAGAGCACTTTATGGTTTGCTTTGATTTATCCCAAACTTATTTTTAACACTAATTATTTAACCCAGAAACATTTAGTAGGCCTAGTGCTTTGTAAAGAAGCAATCACTTGTCAATAATCTTTAACCAGTTTAATAGCATGAGTAATTCTTAAGTATTACAAGAATGTCAGAGCCTTAGGAAGAGACAGTTTTACAATACACTTGACAAGTGAAAGGAAAAGCGTATTAAGAAAGAATGTTAAACTTGAAACAAAACAGCAAATGGATCTCATTTTTCTCGGAGTCATACTTAGGGAATGCAGGTTGGACAGTGACTCAGGGATGACTGTTAGAATCGAATTAGCTGCACTGCTTATTGTTTACGTTTGGATTCTGACTCATGGTCGTAGGAATGAGTCTCCACACTCATTCAGCGAGCCTCATATGGACCTGCCCAACTTCTCCTGCCGCAATTGTTTTAAACTCCATTGTTAAAACAGGTTATACCGGCAACTGCATGCATGCACACACACAACTTACCTGTTGCTTAAGCGAGCAATACCACCCTCTCAGGAGCTATTTGTTAACTAGGAACCATGGAAAAAAGGCCAATACTGCAGCTTTATGAATTGCTGTAATCAAGCATTTTTCTGCCCCATGTTCCTTTTTAAAAGTGTTTACAACAGAAGCTGGTGCCGACGCAGCAGTTTCTCACCTCTAATCTTTGGTTGATGAGTGTTGTTTTGAATGCTCCTTGCTGAGTTTTGGCTCAGGTTGAAAGCAGAAATGACACATTATCCTCATTTTGACTGTAAATGACTTTAAGACCATTTAAATCACAACAGGGGCTTAATGTACAGCACCGCATTGTGTTTGAATAAAATGGCAAAGATGTGGCGGCCAGTGATGAATCAAAGGAACACCATGTAACGGAGGTTTCAAAGTAGTTTATATACACAATTATGTTACTGGCCTGTCTAGAATATTCATCAGTATGGCCAGGTCTGTGGAGAGGTGACCCTGTTCACAGTTAGAATGCATATAGTTTTAATTGTATAAGGTAAGTAAGTGTATAAGGCAAGGTAAGTAAGTTTAATGCCAAAGCAATAATAATGATTTCAATATGAAGACAAGTAGATGGTGGTCCACTCACCAGAAAACTGCTTTTTTTCATATCTTAATACTTGCACATTGGGCTTGTGATTGTTTATTTACTAGACCTGAAAAGATAATATGCTTAATATGTTTATAGATGTTCTTTTCACATTATAGGCTAAACATGCGACAGAGAGAGCTGGACCTGATCAAATGATCCACAATCAAAACGTGAACATTCCTCCAGCCACTCACCTGATTGGGGACTTAGAGCCCCACAGCTTGTACGCTGTCAGGGTGTCCTGCCACAGCAGCCAGGGGGCGTCAGAGTGGTCGCCCTGGGTGGAAATGCGCACCAAAGAAGGAGGTAAGATCTCAGCTGGGTCCTTACTTCGAAGTAGTTGCATTAATTGAATTGAGATACACCTTGTGTGTGGGGCAGAGGTCTCACATGTGTCATTTATCTGCTGCTCACCAGTCAAGTTCATGTCTGAAAATATAATTAGAGTTTGTTCTTATCTAATGCTGAAGATGTGAAAATCTAGGTCAGTTTTATCTATATTGGTAACTGCATAGTTATTCCAGCGTTTTAGTGGTTAGTGTTACTAGTGGTCAGTGTTTTGATGCTTAGTGCTTGCGTAAAGTTTGGAATGAGTTAAGAAAGAATTCATTTCATTCATAGTTTTGTTTTTTTGTTTGTTTTTTCTTTCCTGTCTTGAACAAGTATGAAAACTGATCATAGATGCTTGAAGTAAGCAAATCATCACATTTGTTTTTTATAGAATACTATTTTATACACACCATAGGAAAAAAGCACAATGTGACCATAACATTGTAAATTAATGGTTTAGGTAAATTTTGTCATTTAGTGGCTCAATGGACAGAAAATGTAGATAAAATATCTATTTTCACTCCCAGTCTGAGCACATTACTGTTACTACTGTGAGTCAGTGTCTTCACAATTATTTACATGCTGCATTTGAATTAATGTTTGCAAGTCACTGAAGATGATAGATAAGAAAGATATGAAACTTAACTACATAAGTTTCATTTAAGTAGCATACTTATAGATCTGTCACGATAACACATTTTGAAACATGATATATTGCTACAGAAAAATATAATGATAAATTATTATATCGAAACAACTTCTCTGACACAATAATAATAAAGCAGGAAAATCCCAGTAAACCATTTTTAAATAGACAGTATCATTGAAAAGTCTGACCTGCAACCAATAAATGACAGAATGATCCAATATTTAGCCATAGGAGTTTTGTATTCTACCCTTTATAGCTCAAATTTTATTGTATTACAGCTAAAATAACAAAAATCTCCTGCACCTACAATAAATATTGAGCCCTTATTGTTGTTATTGTTCCAGTTTTCTTGAATGACGTGTTGCTGTAGAACTTATCATGACACTTATCATGACTTTGTGCATTTGCTCCTTGTATTTAGTGTGAATCCATACCACACACATACACACACGGACACTTTCGGCTTACTCTTAAAATTGCTTTCTGGTCAGTGTGGATGACAAATGCCAGGCTGAAGTGAGCCTCTTTACTTCCAATGTAAACCTAAATGTGAGCGAGTACAGTATTAAGAGCAGTGTGTGTGTGTGTGTGTGCGTGTGTGTGTGTGTGTGTGTGTGGATGCAGGAGGCACATCCAAACGGCTGCTTAACGTCTTAGTTTATACAGAGGTGGGATTTTCCATGCCAGCTCATCCTCC
>KN500679.1:15432-31393 GCA_000787155.1 Scartelaos histophorus | reverse complement strand
TAGAATGATTAAAAATCTGAACTGTTTTTTTTTTTTTTTTTTTGCTTTGTGGTTTTGGGAAAGTCCTGCTGGGGAGTCAGTTCTTTTTTTTTTCATACACTGAAAATATGTCTTGTTTTCAGTGAACAGCCTGGGCATTAGTGATGAGCTGAAACAGAAGCTGCAGGACGTCATGGTGGACAGACACAAACTGACTCTGGGAAAGACCCTTGGAGAAGGTGGGGTTTGACCTTTAGCTTGTAATGTTTTTGGGAAAGAGGAGGAGTTTGTATCAGTAAAAGTACAAGGAGTGTCTGACAAATTGCAGCTTGAATTTATAGTACTGACAGCTCTCCTTGCTGTTTTTAAATAACTCATTAAACTGTTACGAGCCAAAAATGACAAACTGACAAAATGCATTTATTTATTAGTGTATTTATATAAAAATAGGAATATTGTTTAGATTGTATTGTTTAAGCTATTGACGAATATCTACTTAGTTTGTCTAACATTTTATTATTTTTCATTATTTTAGCGTTATCTTTTCCTTTACACCATATTACAGTTTCAGCTTAAAGCCTCACCACCACTTTTTAGGCTCAAAAGAGACAAGAAATAAAAATCTAATAGTTCAATTTTTAATATTTTCATTGCACTGAAAATGTCTCCATGGAAATGCTGTTCATTGGTTATTAAAACTTTTGCTGTTGTTTTGTGTTTTGTGAATAAATATAGGTTCTGGATGTTACGTTTCACTCCCTTACACATCAGATCTGATTATAATGGTAGCGACTGCAGTGTATTTGATGTTTTTTGTTTGTTTTTAGGGGAGTTTGGCTCTGTGATGGAGGGGCTACTAACTCAAGAGGAGTCTGTTCTGAAAGTGGCTGTAAAGACGATGAAGAGTGAGTCGAGTCAGAACTTTACAATGAGTGTCTTCTTTTTGGGAACACTGTCTAATTCATAGGCAGCTCTCCAGAGGGACAAAGATAAAGTCTAAGGGGCTGAAATCTTACTTTCTGATCAGTAAACTCTAAAAAATAAAAGTAACTCTTGTCTCATTTTAGTTGCCATCTGCACACGCTCTGAAATGGAGGATTTTCTGCGTGAAGCGGCTTGCATGAAAGAGTTTGACCATCCCAACGTCATGAGGCTTTTAGGTAAACCACCATCCGAATTTTTGCACTTTCAAACAACAAGCTTTATTGCAGGATTCAAGAGAGATCATGGGCATGTATATGTGAAATCTGAAAACCACGGCGAAGGAGCAGTTATTAAAGGATGACAAACTGATGATAAACAGTCCATATGAGCAGTGATGTTTTTCTAAAGATCCTCCATGCATATTTTTGAGTTTATTTCACTTCACTTTCACTTTTTTATCAAGTACAATTTATAAGTGTATTTCCACACACTTATCTTGTGCGTGTTTGTTCAGGTGTGTGTCTGCAGACAGTGGAGAGTGAAGGTTACCCGTCTCCTGTGGTGATCCTGCCCTACATGAAACATGGAGACCTGCACAGCTATCTGCTCTACTCCAGACTCGGCGACTGCCCTGTGGTGAGTTCAGTCAAACAATCAAAGCGCCCGATCAGCTGCATAGTCGCACAAAACGCAAACACAACTTTACTGGCCCAGTGAGTTCAGCTTTTTATGTCAGCAGAATGAGATCCAAAGGTGAGCACAGCCACACCTACTGACCCATATTATTAAAGAACAAATACTGACTGTGTTCTAAGTAAAAATGTGGAAAAAAGAAAGACACAATTGTAAAAAAGACATACATTAGACTAAAGAACAGGGAAAATAGTTGTTTAGATACTGCTCCCCTCCCACACTCATAATTCTGGTTCAAATGCTTTTTCCTGGGGACAATAAATTCATCATTTCACCCCTGACCAATTACTGGCCTCCAAACAGCACGTAATACAATGCATTATTAGTGAAGTCATTTCTGGACTGAAAGTACTTTACGCTGCAAGTCCCAGCAGAGTGACTCAAGATACTCAGAGTTAATCAAAACAAGACTAAAACGTTCCATGGATTTGGCAAACATTTAGAAACACAATAGAGCTGAACCATGATCTTCCCATAGGAGCTCTGTGTTAAAACAAGGGCAGCCAGTTCATACTCACTACATATCGCACGTCCACATGCGCCCCCTGCTGTAGGGAACGTATAATACACTGTTTTGGCAACTCACTTTTCCAGCAACAATGGAAAAGTGTGTTTCAGTCTAATATGTGAGTCTATGGAACTGTACAGATGAGAAAAATCTAAACTTCAAAATCCAGTCAAGTGTTTTAAAGAAATGTCAAATATGATATGTTAATAAAATATGAGATGGCATCGTGTCTGTGCTTTTGTGTTAATGAATACTTAATATGTGTAATGCTGAACTGTTATTTTTTGTGTGTGAAAAGGGAATATTAGAAGTTTTTTTTTTAATTTATATTGATGTATCTAACATCATCATTTTATATCCATTGTATGAATGAATCAAAATAAAAAAATCTATGAAATGAAATGGACCATATTAACCCTCCTCTCATTGCCCTACAGTACCTCCCCTCTCAGATGCTGGTGAAGTTTATGACCGACATTGCCCGAGGAATGGAGTACCTCAGTAACAAGAACTTTATCCACAGAGACCTCGCCGCACGCAACTGCATGTAAGCAGCACTCTGTTTCACTTCCTCTAAGAGTTCCTGCTCTGTTTATTTCTCATGTAATGTATTCAGTGAATATATTTAAAGCTTGACCTGTTCAAAAGTGGATAGACAAAATGTCATGACAATGAAAACATGCATTAACTGAAATTCAAGAAAGAAAAAAGTAGAATGTTATTATTTGTACACTTTTAATTTGCATGTAAAATAAACAAATATTTTTCTCTTTTAGGTTGAATGAAAACATGAATGTTTGTGTAGCAGACTTTGGTCTCTCTAAAAAGATCTACAATGGGGATTACTACAGACAAGGGAGGATCTCAAAGATGCCAGTTAAATGGATTGCAATTGAAAGCTTGGCTGACCGTGTTTACACTACTAAGAGTGATGTTGTAAGTTTTCTTTGAAAATTTTAAATTAATGTCACAAATTAAATGTTGTTTTTAGTTGTACTGTGTTTACCAAACATGATATTCTTTATATAGTGGTCATTTGGAGTGACAATGTGGGAGATTGCCACTAGGGGGCAGACGCCATACCCTGGAGTGGAGAACAGTGAGATTTATGATTACTTGAGACAGGGCAACCGCCTCAAACAGCCTCCTGACTGTTTGGACAGCATGTGAGTGACTCCTTCCTTCCTGCAAAAAACACATCGCTCAGATAGTTGATGAGATTAGAAGTGCATCAGAGGCCTACATTCAGACAAGTACATGTAAATCTTTAAGGATACACTGTTGTTACATCCTCTGCTAACAATTATAAAAGTGATTCTCTGCGTGTTTAAGTCAGTGTATGGATCTGATTAACACCTGACATAATTAATACTGTACAAGGCGCCTCTTAAGGACTTTGGTTATCTCAGTGTAACTGTGATGTATTTGTAAATAAATCAAATACATTTTTCCATCTTCAGCTACACCTTGATGTTCTCATGCTGGCTTCTGAGTCCCAAAGACCGTCCCTCTTTTGAGACCCTGCGCTGTGAGCTGGAGAAGGCTCTGGATGATCTGCCGGACCCCCAGGACCCTGATGAAATCCTATACGTGAACATGGAGGAGTCATCCATGGAGCTGGGCGCTGTAGGCGGGCGTGACCCTAATGTAGGCCCCTCCCCTCTGTGTCTGAAAGGTTTGGACTCTGTTACCACTGTGGAGGTGCACCACCCGAACCGCTACGTCCTATGTCCACAGCATGAGACCAACCGAGCTCTATGTGACTCTATGGAAAGTCTGGACATGCCCATTTCATCATCCACTGCTACGCTGCCCTTACAGCCATCCTGCCACTCCACGCCCAACCTGACCCCAGCCCCCACCCCCACCGTGGAGCTGCTAGAGGACAGAGACAGGAGAGTGCCCTGGTAGTGACAAGTCAAGGACAATGAATTATTACTGCCAATGTGCCCATTTCGATACTGACTTTATTGACTGTAAAATACACAACATGCATGAAATGCTTTTGCACAAATGTACACGTGCCCACACAGCCGAAGACATTCCACAGAAGAGATGCAAAACACAGATCAGGAATAACTTTATGACACCTGTGTGTCAACAACCGTAGTTCATCCATTTAATTGGCCAAACGCGACTTTTGGTACACAGACAAGGTAAAAGCTGCGGTTTTGATCAAATGAGGTTGGTATATTTTGGACTTCTCTGTACGTTCCTATGACATTCACTGCATTCATAAGGACACACTGCCGGACTATCAGTACCATTTCATGTAGCATGTAGCTTCTCATTTCACATCTGTCCTTGAATGAAACTAAACATCTGTGAATCAGCTGCACACTGCCAAAATGCATTAGCACTCAGGACAAGGACAATATCCGAACAAGCATTTCATTACAGTTTTTTGTTTTTGCAACAAGTTTTTAATTACCAAAAGGGCTGTCAAAGTTGTCCAACCTAATTCATGATTTCATATTATGTTTCTTGCAAGGAAAAGTGCTGAAATTGAAATCCAGGTACTAGTCCAATGGGACACATAAGATACTGAATAATACTCAAAGGTTCAGACACAGTTTTGATGCCTTTACATTTGACAAAAGCACAGTGTTATTATTATACACTTTGTATGTTTTGCTGATATGATTTTGCACTAATGTTTGAAAGTCTTATTTGTAAATGTTTACTTTTTCTATACCTGCATTTTATCATTTTGTTGGCAAATATTCAGGTGTTGCAAAATATTTTTTCCTTCCAAAAGTAATAAGTGACCATATAAGTCATTCTGCTTCTCTCATGTTTAGGACTGATTCAGCTTCTTTGCACAGACCTGAGCAGCTTTCCAACAAGGAGGCACTTAATTTAAAATGTATTTTTGTTTTTATTGCCCATGAGATTTATAGACCACACATGTAAGGAGAAAACCTCCTCTGATAAGGCTCTGTTTGCTTAGTTTGGTACTGTGGTACTTACAATGGTACTGTAAAACTGAATTGTTGACTTGTTACACTCTTATTCACAAATATAATCTGTTTGGTTTTAATCATTAACTTGCCTGAGATGGATGAAGGCTGTGATATCAAACCAGGGAACTTAGGAAAATAATAATGAGAGTTAAAATTTTGTCCAGACCTTATACAATTTCATATTGTTACCATCATTATTGTATATAGGACTTGGTCAAACTAACAAGTCTGCAATCTATTTTGCTGCCACTTTGACAACTATTGAGTTCCACTGTGCATATGTTTATAATGTAAGGTATATATGTAGCCTACATTTAACAAAATCTACAGTAAAAGGTACTGTATCTTAGATTATAAGGCACTGAGCTTTTCTGGTTTATAGTGAATGTATGACATTTTTAATGGTTACTTATCTATAGCTAACTGATGGTTTTGACCAATTTTTTTCTTGTAAAAAGTTCCATCAACTTCCAAACTTTCCAAGTGCCTTGAGAGAGCCAGTATTTTTCATGTTTGTGGTTCTCCTTTTTATTTGTCTTGATAAGGAGATGATTGTACATAGTTACATTTATATTGCCATTTTTAATTTTTATGCATTTTTATACCTGCAGTATTTTGTATATGAAATAAATTTGTTTCTGTATAACCTATTCTCATATTTAGTTAAAGGTGGGCTATGATACTTTATCTGGTGGAGGGATTTCCCGTCTCAGTGAAGATGCCATTGTCTTTCCTGGAATGTATTAATTCAGTTCCAGGCATTATTGATAAAAAACATATCTTACAACCATACATAAGCAGTAGACCCAATAGAAAAGTTACATAATGTTCCTTTAATCAAACATATAGGCATGAAAGAGCACAGATGAGGTATCTTTATTAGTTGTGTTATGCATAGTTCTTCCTTGCTGTGTACATTCAGAAGTGGATGTAAGAGATCTGCACATCGCCCTTTATCTCCAACTGGTCGATCTCATTGAATGACTGCATGCGGTGGAAGAAGTCAAACAGGTGCTGCCCATTCACAAACACCTTATACCTCTGATTTCCACAGCGAATTGACATCTGATCAAACAGAAAACACACTGTTAGATACACAGCCCTCATAGAGAAAATACTGCATCTCTTATCATTTCTCACATCAAAGTACTGTCCCTCTGCAAATGGGTTGAAATTGAGTTCTCGTTCCTCGTTGCCCCAGCCCCCACCCATCATAGAGTTTCTAACCACAATTCCTTCACTAATCCTTGGATTCAGGTGGAAGGCAATGTCCTGTGTTCTACTGACCACAAAGTTTATAACCATCCTGAAACACATGCAGTGCATATTAAGAGTAAGCAAACTTACTTTAAAGATCTCCTCTAAAGAACACATAAGTACATAGTTATCCATGTTTGTCACATACCTGGTGCCTCCGTAGGGTATCATGCCTCTGATGATGATGGTTCTTTTGGGAAACAGTCCTCCAGGAATCATGCCTTGATATGGCACAGGCTGAAAGAGGCAGGAACAGTGAGAGATAAACCTACTTAAATGAATATACATTTGCTGCTATTGCAGATTGGCTTCTTTTGACTTCTACTATAATTGCACTATTCAAATCAAGCCTACAGCTATTGCATGTTCTTCCACTAGAGTGAGGTGTTGTGTTCTGATGCAGTATTTTATTTTTACAGCATACTCACTGGGTTGTAAACAGGCTGACCACCCATACCCTGTAATCAAAGGTCAGCTTTAAAGGTTAATAGTAAATATTTCCAACAGTCTGAACAATGCTGTTTGTATTTTTACCGGAAGGGATGATCCTGGGTATCCACCCTAGAAGCAAAGAGAGTTTATTATTATTTATTTCCCATTTTTACAGGCAATTTCAGGTTTCATTGTGTTTCTGTTAGCATACCCCCATATCACCACTTGGGTATCCTCCCTGCAAATGAAATTTTAAAAACATGAAATTTATCCATATGCTTTATACTGTTTAAAATAAATCATCATGTTTTTCTTTTATACAGTATTTTAGAAGGGAAAATATAATAACCTACTCCCATATTTCCTCCAGGATATCCACCCTGAGAAAGAGATAAAATAAAAATCTGCACTTCTTTTTTCTGTTTGGGTTACCTGCATGATTACATACCCCCATGTTGCCGCCAGGATATCCTCCCTGTACAAGCAAGCTTTAGTTAAAATACAATTTTATAATATCACATATCTATCTTTTTTTTTTTTTTAATCAAGAAAGGACCAATTGGCATAAAACATATGAAAATACATACCCCCATGTTGTCTCCTGGGTATCCTCCCTGTGTGATACATAGTAGTACATTATTATTATTGATAATGTGCTGTGTAGCTGCATAAACAATAGAGAAAAAAACAACTGTGTAGCTGCTAGCACAATGACATACCCCCATGTTGCCTCCTGGGTATCCTCCCTAAACAGAAAAAATAGAACTTTATTATTTTTGATTATGTCATAAAAATAATTAATACTTTGAATTTCCAGAACAACCACATACCCCCATGTTGCCTCCTGGGTATCCTCCCTAAATGTGAATAATCATGTGGATAATCTGCATTAATTACATAATTAATATTGTGAGAATATTACTGACAACTTACACTCATGTTTCCTCCAGGGTAACCTCCTCCCATGCCTGGGTATCCTCCACCCATGCCTCCACCTATGCCTCCCTAAATGAAGAATGACCTATTATGTCATGAATTAAATAATAATCTGTGAAATTATTTGTAAAAAAAAAAGAAAACATTATCCTAAACCACATTACAATGAATGAGCACAAAACAACAACAGCAAAAAAGAGTTGAAAGACGATTTTCTAAGGTTCAGGTTCTGTGGTCCTGACCCACAGTGCTGCATTCTCACCCCGATGACGTTGATGTTCTGAATAGCCACATCTCCTGCAATCTGTAACCCTCCAACCCTCTCCACGGGGATCCGGTGTGGGAACATGTGAAAGTCATTACCATTGACTCTGATCTGTCACAAAGTGATTTCATTGTGATACACATGTTCACATTTACACTACACATGTAACTTGTGTTAACTATGCTACACTTACTTGGTAGCCCTGTGATGTGACCATGATCACCATCTCAAATCTCTCTCCTTTTTGGAAAGGCATACTTCTGATCTTGTCTTCTGAGTCCCAGCTGTCATTCTGACGGGTGTTGAAGACCACCTTGTCCCAGCCATCAAAACGAGGGTTACAGTGGAGGGCAATGTCGCTGGTGTCAGATTGACCACACAGAAGGTTTACATGAAACCTGCCAATGATAAATTCATGATTTATGACCCTCATGCAAACAGGTGAGCGACAGGCAGGAGTGGGCACATCATGCTTTGTTTGCATTTCAACCAATAAAAGAAGTCATAAGAGACAACTGCAAACCTCCCAGACCCCATGTTACATAAGAGGAGACATCATCTGTATGTTATGTAAGTACATGTCTGGTGATGCCTTAGTTGTGCAGGTGGGTTCTGTAGCAAATGAAAATTTCAATCTGTCAACAAATCTGTGGACAAAAGTTTTTAAGAGTGAACACTTTTCACTACTCATCCAAGTAGGAACTAACTACACAGAAAACAAGTGTTATTAGTCCACTGACACAAGTCCAATGAATTATGTAAGTACATTATGTAGATTGTCTAAAATCCGTCTTAATTAGGTCCATCCCTGTCCCAACCCACTGCCTACAGACCATGAGAAGCATTACCTGCTGATGTCTTCAGGTATAGAGCCCTGAATGTAGATGGAGGAGCCCTCTCTCAGGCCTCCATAGATGGGTCCTAGATAGGGAATGGTCTGAATGGTTGAACATGACATAAAAATTAGACAGAGGACTTCTCCAAATATGACAACTATGGCAAAAAAATATATTGGAGACCAATTAGTGAATTTTTATGAATATTATTCTAAAAAAGAAAGTATATTACCCATTATATATTTATCTATCTATATTGATTTAAGATGTGCAGATACTTACAGGGTTGTAGACAGGCTGGTAGCCAGGAGGTGCAACAAAAGTCATGGTGAGAGTCGAAGCAAAAGACGGACCTCAGGAAAAGGGAGGTTTTCACAGAGGTCCTATTTGGTTTTATACAGGTGTAGAGGAGGGGCATGGCAGAAAACCAAACCCTAACTTGTTCACTCTGTTTGTTCTGGAGGTGCAAGATGCAAATTAACCTCTGACCGATGGAAGGAGTGGTGCACTTTAAGTTGGTGTGTACTCATTGAAACTATGTAGCATTTTATAAAGTTACAGTTACTACTGTAGTAAGTGCATGCAGAAAGGTATGAATAGGCTAAAAAGAGCAAAAAATAAAAATTACACTTCCATTGAGGCAAATGTGGAAAAAAGGTGTGTAATTCATAAAATATTCAGTCCATCCTACGGCAAACACAGACTCTAGTGGCCCTTATCTAAACTCCCCTGTAATGCAAGCAGAACAAATAGTGACACAAGGTGTTCCACATGAATACTTGATACTGACGATAAAGAGAATGTTTGGTCACATGCTGGAATTAACATACCATACACTTTATTCCAAAATACATTTTCAACAATGTGTTTTCTTAGTTGAATGCTGCTCCAAAATAAACAGTTTTCATACACTAGAAAAACATGTTGTATTGGACATAAAAATATTTCACAAGTGACTAAATCTGCATGTGCTAGTTAAATGAAGCTGTTTTATCAGGAGCCACCTGTGTTAATATTTAACCCTAAATTTTTTGCAATTGATACAAGCAATTCATGCCTGTATTTATATCTTTTTATAATATTAACCAATTTCATCTGAACATTTTTATAATCCAAAATGATGACAATTAAATTCCTTAAAATAATCCTTTTATTGTGTTTTGAAGGACACGTTTCAGTCAGAGAGCACTCCATGAGGTGAAAGACATAATTTCCATTCATTTGAGTAATATGTGTGAACTACATCAGCACACATTTCAGATATCAGTGAACTCAGTGCTCCGCTTTTGCAAAAATGGCCTTAAAATACAACTGAGAAAATACAAGGGACAAATGGGTGTGCTGTGAAGGAGGCAAGAAAAGTGCCACACATCCACACATCACACAGCTTTCATAATACAGAGAACACAGGCTTCCTAAAAATATCTATCATAAAAATCTAACTAGCAAAACAAGTCTTTTGCTTCTAACTATTGTTAAGTCAGAAACATGTCTTCATAATGTCCATAAACATGATGAACATGTCGTTAGTATAGTTTAAACTCTTCAAAGAAAAATAAATATATCTATATGATGTATGTAAAATATGTCTCTTCTTCAAAAGGCATCTCTCTTATTATTTCTATTAACACTTTGGCCTAGTGTTTATGAAATACATTCAGTGCTTATCAGGATGCGTCAAAAGAAACATAAGTGTGCATGTGCAAGTGTCAAAACAGACCAGCTCAATCTGCATCAAAACACAAATAAATAAAAGTGGTTCTTCCCCGACCCTTGTATTGGCACATTATAAATATTTATGATACTGGCGGGCGACCACATACATCCATTGAGATGCACTGTAAGACTTCTGAGTGGGTTCAAACTGCTATATTGGGGTCATGCTGGTAAATGTCTCTCTGAATAGGTTTTTCGGCAGGTCACTTTAAGGATCACTTTAACACAATTTAAAGTGTTGAAAAAATGGTAGGCTATGGCTGCATTCATTGTCATATATTTCCACTCTTGACACTTGCTCAGTAATTGTACATAAATATCTGATGGCAGCAGCCACATCAAAAGTTCTCCAAACAAAATAAATAATATTTCAAACAAAAGCTAGATCTAAAGTGTTCAAAGCGAAAGCAGTGACATTGCTATAGGCACTAGAACGTTCACAGCAGCAGAGAGCCCAGTGTACAAAACATCTGATATGCAAGGCAGCCTATGTTGAGTATCACACAAAACCAGAGTGTGTTCGTGGCTTTGGAGTCGGTTTTCATATTTCTCAGATCTGCTCAGTCAATATCCTGTTTAACTGGTACAAAAGTGAAGTCAACATGTGCATACCTTCAAACATGCACAACTAAAGTGGGACACACAGTGGTCTCCTCTCGTCATCTGCCGGAGTTTAACTGAGCTGATCCTCATACTGCTTTCTGAAACAGTCTCCAGCCGGGAAGAAGTCCCAGCACCGTTCCTGGTACATCTTCCACACATAGGACTCCTAATTTGGTGAAAATAGTTTTAGAAAAATAAAGCACTACAAACTGTATCTGGCGTGTTTGTGTAAAAATATACAGACCTGTCCTGTATGCTCCGTTTCATCTTTATTGATTAGATACATCAGGAAGAACCTGAAGAAAAAAATATTAACTTTTAAACTGAAACAGACACCAATCAATTCAAATAAAATGGGGTCAAACTTACATATAATTGGCTAAATTATGCTCTTCTAGTGTATGTGTCTCGAAGCCGTGCGGCGTTGTATCAAAGTAATCGCTTCCAATTCCACAGATGAAGCATTTTGTCTAAAAAAGTAAAGAAAAACTGAGTTGATCAAATATCTCCAGATGTTCTCCACATAGAGAGATCTATGGCAGGACAATATAATCATACCTCCATGTCCTCCCGAACTTGTTCCTGCTGGTCTCTTAGCTCACCAAAAGCATCAATAATCAAACCTAACATGAATATAAGTTTGTTAGTTTATGCATCAGCTGATATGCCTAATACCATTACAATGGATAAGTAATGATAAATAACCCATACCTTGAATGATGGCCAGCAGGATGACAATGACAAAGAAGAAGAATGTGATGTCAAAGACCACACGGTACAGCTCATACTCATCACCGGCTGGGTCCTCGATCTCATCTCCAATACCACCACCAGCACGCACTCCCACGTACATGTGGAACAGGTAACACTGCAATAACCCATGCATTAAACACACTACACAA
Source organism: Scartelaos histophorus (assembly GCA_000787155.1). Taxonomy (NCBI): domain Eukaryota; kingdom Metazoa; phylum Chordata; class Actinopteri; order Gobiiformes; family Gobiidae; genus Scartelaos; species Scartelaos histophorus. Next base: position 19,379 of record KN500679.1, on the reverse strand, counting down.
AGCAATAGCAAATAGTATGTATATCACATAATATGTCCTTTGCTTACAGTCATCATGTCATCACATTTCATGTCTGGCTCATCCTCGTCTTCACTCTTGTTGTAGAACTTCCTGAAGAAGTTAAATGCGACAACAGTGTAGAGGTAGACGACCACAGCCAGCAAGCCCACTGTCATCACCAGCTGTGCAAAAGAAAAGCATCATTTTACAACAGTATCTAGTGAGTGAGTAAACCCCAGTATATATCTTATTAACAATCAGACCTGTTTGCCATTGTGAGTAACAGAGGACAGGATGGTACGCAGTGTTTTGACTCCCATTGCAATATCAAGCAGATGACAAGCAAAGAAGAAATTGTTGTAGTGTCCAAGCAGAGACATCAACATGTACCAGACCAGGTAGAGGAAAGTCTAAAATCACAAAATACCAAAAAAAAAAAAAAAAAACTTGTATTATAAAGACATTGCATTAATACTAATAACAATAATGAGCACCATGGATTTCTTTTATTATGTATTCCTTTTACTCACATTGTCAGTAAATACAACTCCAAACTTCCAAATCTGATACTTGATGTCAATAGATGTAATCCTACAAAAATAAAAGGGGAAATATTTATTTAGTTGTTCAATTTCACTTACACTATTTAAAAAACATGACACACCAGCTGAACATGGAGGTGTCTGGTTCAGGCTTCTTCTCGTGAGTCATAGCGCTGACATCTAGAGAGGCCAAGTCCATTCCAAGCAGTTCAGCAATCCTTTCCCTGCCATAGATGTCACCATATTTGTCCAGCACCTAGAAACAGATACAGATGACGTTAAAACATTTACAACAAAGTCAACAATTCATGCTGCTACAAAATGAAACCCCTCACCTTTCTCTTCACAAACTTGTCCCAGTAGTTGTTTGGGAATGTCCTGTAATCACACACAAATGTTTTATTATATTAAGAGAGCAAATATTGAATGTTGAAAAAAAATATATATATTAGCGAAAATGCTAAAATATTAAAAATGTAGTTTGTAACTTTTCAGATGAAGAGTCCATCATATGTCTCTTTTTTATGGAAATGTAATTGCTTTGCCTAGAATTTTCCAATGTCAGATCTGTGGAGAGGCAAGCCCCCTCACAGTAAGGGCACATGTTTCAAGGCATTTTCTTTGCATTGAAAATAGCTGAGATTGAATAGATGCAGGATAGATCAGTTTAATGCCATACTGTGGCACATTCCACATCAGGTGAAGGAAGCTGACCCTTTACCAGAAAAGTTACATAGTGCAACTTTAATAGTGGTGTCATATTACATTTACAGCATGTATTTATTACTCCAATGAAGACAAAACAAAGTGCACTGTATTTAGTGAATGTGTTTCAGTTTTGCGTAGCAGTTAAAATACGTACGGGGTGTTAAGCACAAGTCTGTCCCATTGGCCTTTGATGTCATCGTCCTCTGGCTGCTCAGTCACATAGACACCATCAAACTCTAGTTTTCTGGCCAGTTCTTTCTCTCGCTTGAAGATAACCAGAGGCACCTGAAGGAGCAGGAGAACATGTCATATAATGGCAATGACTTAAATGTGTATCATGCTTTACAATCTCAAGAAGTCTCTCAAAGTGACACACTGTAGTCATTTTTCAATCAATCATCACCCAGTGTTTTATAGCTATAGTCTGGTTTAGGTCTAGAAGCAAAATTAGTAACATCGCTTTGCAAGATGAATTATAGATCAATAAAAATAGCTGTTTGCAGCAAATAACAAATAGCAATTGAAGTCATATGCAGATAATTCAAGACAATAATCTCTTTTAATCTATAAACATGTTCTTAAAGCTGTCAATAATTTGTATTCAAGAACTACTGTGCCTACTGTGTTTAAAATGTGCACTGTTAAATCTCTTTGCAATCACTATACCTGTCAAAAAAATTGCCAACACACCTTGAGACAGTTGTATCCAATGATGCAGAGGAAGGAGATGATAGTGTGGACCAATCCAAGGAACGCTAGGGCGGGCTCCATGTAGCCTGTGCTCTCCTCCAAGAAATAGTATAAGGGGCCTTCTTCATCATCGTCCTCACCACCATCCTCCAGCCCTGAGCCCTCCTCCTCTGCACCTGAACCTTCAAAAAGACCTGATCCCTCAAAAAGACCTGAGCCTTCAAAGTCTTCCTCACCAGGGGGAGTATCAGACACCTGTGACAGCAATAAAAAACAGAAAAAAATGTAGGCTCACAAATGTATTTTGTAAATGATAAAATGTAATATATTTGTTGCATATAACTTAAGTAAACAATGTGTGTAAGAGGCATGTGACGTCACCTTGTAGAAAAGCAGAATGAAGTTGAGGGCAAAAGCAATAAACAAAGCCAGGAACCGAAGATTGTAGAAGTTGCGAGACAGGTAGTTCTACATGGATGAAAAGCATCACATTACAATTTTTGAAAGACAATATGGCCTGGACATGGCCTGTTGAATTCACTTTAGATATGCTCAAATGACAAACGTTACCATGAATTTAATCCTCTGGACTTCCAGTTCATTCCAAAGCTCAAAGCCCTCCTCCACCACCTTCTTGTCTTTCTTGGACTTGGTCTGAACCTCTGGCTTCTCTTCCTCCTCTGGCTCTTCCTCCTTGACTTCAGGCTCTGGCTCTGGTTCCTTTTTCTCCACTTTCTCTCCATTTTCAGTGCTAAAAATCAAAGGAATTGTGTTGTTTTATATGTACATAGTATGTACTTGAAGTATTTTCATCTCTCAAGGTATTTTATCACACACCAAATTGATGCTTACAGATTGCCAATTGCACCAAAACAATTGCATTTGAGATACACATGGCTCATTATTTATATAAAAAAACAACTTACTCAGCTTTTTCAGCCTCCTGAGGAGCCTCCTCTTCTACCTCTGTCTTTTCTTCCCCTTCCCCTTGGCCTCCTGTGGCAGCAGCCAGCTGTTTTATGGTAGAATGACATTTGAAATTAAATAATATCATATATAATACATAAAACAACTGTTATGCTGAAAATGTGAAAGGAAAAAATAATGGTGAATGCTACATGTGAGAAAATGATGAGGAGGTTCTATCTGACGTTTTTGTAGACCTTGAGCTTGGTTCATAAAGTATATTGTTGTTCCTGAATACCTTCTGGACACTATAATCAATATTTTGTTGTGATTGTTACAATTTGTCAGCTAAAACCTATTTTCCAATTCCAAATCTTTGCATTACCCTTAATATCTCAGAGCTAATACAGATTTAACCTTATAATTCTACGCAAATGAAATGTACCGGTAACTGCAAGCTCAGACATAGACACAACAATGTTAACTTTGTTGATGTTGTGTCTCCTTGTTTTTGTTTGGTTCTGTTTGTGGTAACATAAAATAAAATCTATAAATACTTAAATTATAAAAAACAAATGCTACTGGCTGTGGATATATATTACCAGTTTTCTCTTGAGTAGCGGTGTTCCCTCTGGAGTAGGTGGTTCCTCTTGTGTGGTTTCTCCAAAGTCTCCCAGCCCTCCAGGGGTGTTAAAGCCCTGCTGCCGCCCGCCCTCTCTCTCCTCTCCATCCTCCTCTTCCTCCCCTTCTCCTACGACATCTAATCCATCTGCTGCTCCCTCTATGTCCTGTACTTCTCGGGCTCCTGGTTCAGGGGGCAGGTCTCCGTGCACCTCGTCCTGGGTGGGATCAGGCATACTTGCAAGGATCTCAGTCACTGTCATTTTCTTAGCACCCTCAACTAAGCCTCCACCAAAGAGCATCTTCCATATGAGTGTGAAGAAGCCTTTACAAACGCTGTAGACAAACATCAGGATTCCCATGAAGATTGTGTAGAAGAATGTGAACAGGCCAATCACCATCTCCTTCACGGTCATTTTCCTGAGTTTGCGATATTTACGCCGGAGGTTGCGGAAGGTGAACATGTTGAAAAAGTTGACG
>KN500679.1:1033-15394 GCA_000787155.1 Scartelaos histophorus | reverse complement strand
AGAACTCGGCAAAAGCAGAGGTGGACTCAGCGGCCTCTGCCTCTCCATTACCCTCCTCTCCTTCTGCAGACTCACCCCCCTCACCCCCACCACCTTCTTCCTCCTCTTCATCATCCTCCTCCTCCACCTCTTCACCCTCAGGCTCAGAAATAGATGCAGCGATGTTCATCTCAAAAATGGTGTCCTCGCAGAAGTTGACAAACATCTCCATCTTTTCACTCTCTCCTCCCTCATTCACCACATCAAAAATGAACTGTCGCTTAGACTCCCGCACCTGTGGCATTTCCCACTGGTTGCGGTTGGCCTCGCTGATTTCAAAGTAAATACGCTCAATCTTTCTGCTGGCTCCCATGATCTCAATGCGCCCAAGGAAAGGACGGAAGTAGTTAAGCACACTCTCTGCCTGCTCCAGGAAGTTTTGCAGACGAGTGTCATGGGGGACGTGCTCGGACAAGTTTGTAAGAAGAACTGCAATATTGAAACCAATGTCTTTGGCAGGCTCCTGGAAGCGGTCAGCAAACTCTTCAAAGTTAATCATCTCATTCTCATCTGCCTCTGAGCATGAAAGCAGGAACTGAATCTCAGATGGAGAGTACTGTTTTTGGCTGTCCATGGCTTTTGAGAAGTCTTTTTTGGAGATGAGGCCACGAGGATCTGTTACATAGTCTCTGAAGGCATCAGACGCCACAATGTCTTTGAGCTTCAGGAACATGTCAAAGAACTTCAGGATCATCTCCACATTGCTGGAGGACTCCACCAGCATGTCCACCATCTGCCTGGCAATGGTGCCATTCACCACGTTACCTGATAAAAAAGCAACAAGTGTAAAGGTATAGAGCCTCAGATGTTTTTCTCATTGTGATTTCAATATATCAATAATATGTCTTACCCTCAAGAAGTGACAGAAGCATCACTACCATGTCTTTCTGCAGATCCAACAGTTCTTTCAACAGACCAATCTGACTCGAGTCCTGCAATGCAAAAAAAAAGAAAAGAAAAAAAAAGGATTACATTTTTTCCAAGATCATTGTTAAATCTATTTATCCTGAATTAGTTTGAACATGAGAGCATTACAACAAAGGGATTTGTAGTGATAAATATTTTCACCTGTGCTAGTTTCATCATCATATGAGCAAAAACATGAAGGAAGCCAACAACTGCGTCCCACAATCTGCTGTGAGCCAAAGATTGCTGATTGCCGGTGCAAGGACCCTGCCATAAAAAATTCAATTATATATTTTTACCTTTAAAAAAGTAAAGGATATAGGAGATATAGTATTAAGCAACAATAGCAGTACCTGAATGTACTCAGTCAAACTGTTAAAGACTTGTTTGGCCACAGTCATAGCTTTGGAGAAGTTCCTTTTCCCTGGTTCATCAATGATGTCTTTTCCTGAGTAATACCAGTAGAAATCACTAATTGACTCCTAAAGGAAACAAGAACACGACGTTAGATCTTGTTGGATTACATTTTCATTTTCTGTTGAATATTTGACTGAAATAATAATCTGAAATAACAATGTTGACAAAACTGACCTGCAGGCGAAGCAGGTAGTCCACAGTACAGATGATGACGTTGATGGTGGTGGTGCTACCCGTCTGTGTCCTTAGGTAGTTCTGAAAATCTGAAAAAGAAAACTTAAGCCTTTAGAAACAACATGAATAGTGTGAAAATATTAAAAACTAACTGAAATGAACAGTAAAAGGACTTCCTGTTCTCAGCCTGTCAATGTTCAGTGTAAAATCGATGTTTCAGACTTACCATTGTTATGACCTTCACAAAGAAGTTGTAGGAAGCGGAAGAGGTCACATGTAAACTCATCATCTGCCATGACCTTTTCATCTGGATGCAGAGGAAAAGATAAGTTATTCAAATACACAGGGTAGATTTATCAGGTTAGGAAAGAAGCAACGTTATTCAAAGGGTCATACATACAGTATTAGTGTACTTTCCAACTTACCAGTTTTGCAGTTTAATTTTAAGGCAAATTAATAAAAAAAAAAATCTAATATTTCCAGAAACCGTATGCAATAAAACCGCTGTTGGCTTTGTTAGATTCATTAAATTAATTATTTCAGCAAATGGAGCTTGAAGCAGCATCTTAACTTGACTCTTCACAAAGCAGCTTATGACATAAAATGCAGAAACAAAAAACAATACTGGCCCCGAGACTGTAATGAAAATGACCAACAAATAAATGAACAAAAGGACAACACAAAAAAGAGACAAAAACACATATAAAGAATGAATAGACAGTACATGAAAGATAAGACAGATAAAAAAGGAATGATTTGAAGTCACAACACCATGCCAAAAACAGATCTACTGAACTCTAATTCCTTAACAGTAACACTTTAAATTAATACACCAGTGCAGAGAGTTTGAATGATTATTGAAGGTCACAAATATGTTTAGTTACATAAGGGGGTGCAAGGTTCTGTGATTATAACTAATTTAATTTTAATACTGTTCTGTAATCATGCCATTTAAAACAAGCCTTGGGTTATGATAACATGCTCAAGTGTTCAATAACAAAACAAATGATGATGATGGAGGGATCAACATAGACGGACAATGGAGAGGGTTCACATACAACTGAACCAACATGACCCAACATTTCCACTGAATAAACAGACCTAAATACTGTTCTATGGTCAGACTTAAACTGTACTTAGGTGCTGATTTTGACCTAGATCTTCATGACTAAGTTTAAAGCTTAAAACATTTTTCTTAATTTCTAGGTCTGTAAGTTTTACCTGCCAAGGATAAACTGATTGGTATATATACTATAATACAGTACATTTCATTGATATGTACATGGGCTCCAGGCTTCTTTGAACCCCCGGTATCTATTATAGACAATTAAACTTCCAAAATGAGGACAATAAATAAAGGGAATTGTCCAAGATGAGCTTCAGTAGATCTGTGATAGAACAAAGTATATAGCTTACAGCCAGGAAAAATTAGGCAGGTGACCAAGAGCAAGAATAGTCAGAGGACAGAGGAAGGAAAGAAGGACAGAAAGAGAATCAGAGTTTCATTTACCACGTTCTAGCTTCTTATCTGAGAGGGGAGCACATGGGGAAGGGGAAAGACAGTCATTGTTTTTTTGGGAGAGAAAAAACAAGAAACAACATCACATGGTAGTCAGTTGATGATAACATGTGTCAAACAAATACAGGGACAAACATTACATTTATTATGGTACAAATGCTGAAGCAAAGCTCCCACACTCACTTATACTACCTGAAGACAGGAATCCATATTCATTCTGGCACACAAATGCCCAAGCACATAGCAAATGATTCATTACCAGAGAACCGAGCAAACCAATGCACACTAATATATATATAATCCTGGACAAAAACTGCTGTAGGTCAATATACTGTGTGAACTGTACTCACTTGTGCCTTCCTCAGAAACCATTCCTAGACCTTCAGCTTTGTTCTGCCTCTCAAATGCATTCAGGTCCAACACACTGTCAACATCAGCCATGATTTAGTCAATTAATGAACAATTTATAATGACCTAGAAAAATTAATAAGAGCCAAAGCAACAACTTGCCTGCATGTCTGCATTAAAGCCTGAACGCTCAAGAAAAATCCCACATCCTTTTTATCTTTCAGATAGTCCAGCATTCTCTGAATGCAAAGTTAGATTTGTTGCTTTATTATTGAACATTATTTTAAAGACATCCAAAACTATTTCTCATTTTGGCGAATGTTTATGTACCTGCTGCACATCACAATTGCCTCCATTAAGGATAGAGATTCCCAGTTTGAGTGTAGAAGAAACCATGGCTCCTGGTTCACCTTAAACAACAAAAATACATGGAAAGATGTGTCAATTATGTTCTTAGGATGTAATATCTTACAGTATTTTGAAATAAGTATGTTGAATTGTATTTCCTTCACGACTCGAATTTAGGGTATTTAATGCCAACTCCTTCTGCTTTGTACCTTTGCAGGCGCTGATCATCTGCAGCACCATCTCAGCAGCCCCACGATTGTGGAGCCGAGACTGTTGGTACAAAAGCCTCTGTTTCTCCATCTCCTTTTCCTGTGAAGGGCGCAGGACAAAGGACTGAAATGTAACACTGCCAAAAAGAGCTGCACTGCCCCCCGCACACACTCACACACAGGCACACCACCTGCTTTCTATTGCAAGAATTTAAAACTTAGTGGCTAAAATTATTACATATTATTTAAAGTAGACAAGAATTACAGACACTCACATATTTGGCACCAGATGAACAACCAATGTTAACACTTTATAACAACTACACTTATTCATGCCTTAATGCATGGTCAAAGACATTTACAATGAGCAAATAGCTTATTAAGAATGATTCAGGCTAAGTAACTATTTCATGAATACCCTAACACCCTTATTTAAGGGGTTAGGAGCCCTTACTTATATTCCTTTTGTCAGGCTTTATTAATGCTAAATAAAGGGTAATTATTATAAAGTGATACCCAGCCATAGTGTGCCAGTTGGTTGTTTTTGAGACAACAGCTACAATATCTTGCAGAATGAATTTGTGAAACTACTGAAATAGGTCCATTATTTAATATGGCATTAAAGCTGTAGGGCTGAAAGCAGCATTCACTAAATATCACCGGATTTTGTTCTATGGACCTGATTTTAATATGTCTAAATAAAACAACTCACGCATCCACAGGAACATACACACATTCTCTTCCATTGAAAGACAATGTGTATTAGTGGTGGCGATTGTTATTCCAGCTTGTGACATCTCTCAAAGGCAGCGAACATTCACTGGCGGCAAATGTTTCTCACATAAAACAGAACACACTTCATACACGCTTCACAGAGGCAACAGCAGTTTTCTGTATCACATTTACAACATGCAAATACTGTGCCCAAATGTGCAACCAACCACTGATCTCCTAAATAGCCTTTTAGAGTGCACTTGAGCTAACTTGTGAAGTTTTCCCAGTATAAAACAGCCTCCCATTAGTTTATGTAACCCACCCACGTTGTACCATGCAAGGGCCATTGCTCCATCCCTCCTCCCCCATCCCTCGTAAGCCTGACTGTTCATGAGGTAATGAGAAACAAAATAGGTTTGCTCATTGTCATTATGTGTGGGCCATCGTGTTGCATCATGTGTGACAGTTAGGGGTAAAGGCTCTGTTTAAGTACAAAGTAGATGTACGGCTGACTGTGCAGGCTTTTACTGTAGTCCTTTCTGAGCACAGAGAGCAACTGTGGTTAATGCTGTTTAATTTAGTCAAGTAAAGACAAACAAAATTGTTTAGTTAGTTTTGTTAAGAGATTAAATGAAGATGGGAAGATCACAGTTAGGAGGTAAATACAGGGGTAAGTCCAAAAGATCGAGAGGAGTCTTGTAAAAATTAGAGTCATCACTCAAGGAGGAATGAGAATTAGGAATGATGATTTCTTGACGGCTCCTGGATGGTAACATTGCAACACTTAACACAAAATCTTAAGACAAATAACTTCAAATTTAATATAAAGTCTAAATCATAAAGTTGAGTGTATACTGCAAAATTACCACCAGGAAAAGCAATGAATCTACAGCTGCTTCTTCACAGTTTCCAAACCTGGAGGAACAAACACATTAAGTGGGGGAAAGTAAGTACATCAATTTAGTATATTTGGTTTATAGAATATTATATTAGTCTATTATTGAAATGTTATCAGCAATAAAAATATACAGTAGAAACTCAATTAGAACTTCAGGGTTGGAAAAGGTGATTCTAAGAAACCACTGCGCAGTGATTTGGCTTGGCGATGGTTTATTTTGTTGTCTTTAACAGCATCATCTCTCTGCACTCAAGTCATGCACGAAGGTTGGAGGTTGGTCGGGTTCAGCAAATGCATGCACAGGTCAGTCCACCATAGCAGAAGGTAAACAAGTGTTGTGAGAGCAGGAAAGAGAAGACAGGAAGAGAAAATATGGCTGTGGGGGGGGTGTGCCGGGTGTGACGGTGTGGTGCAGTCACTTTTGCGTGGGAGCTGCTTCTTCGCTGGCTCCCGTGTCTCCCCTCCCCTGGCCCCCCCATACCATCTCTGTCTGCCGCACCTCAAAGGAAGGCTCCTCCCCCTCTTCTCCCCCTTCGTCCTCCTCACCAATGTGACAGCTCTGGAAGGACACAACAGCAAGGCAAAAACTCAGTCAAACAAATGCAATCAAATTAATTATAAAATTTGTTTATGATGTATTGTCCTATGTAGCTCAAAACATAAATGATCAATCCTAGAGACTTACCTTTGCCATAATATCAGCATAAGACATATAGAGATGGTCTACATCAAGTTTTCTGAAATATACATAGTAAGAGGATTGTAATAATTTTGTACAAAATTATAACAATGAGGTACCAATTAAATTAAACTGAGATAATAATTCAAAATCACTTACAGCTTTTCTGTGAGGGCTGTGCGGCTGAAATGAAGAATCAGCTGGTGAAGGGGATCAGGTTTTGATTCAGTCTCCTCTTCCTCTTCCTCCTCTTCCTCCAATGCTTTCTAATAATTCATTCAGAATATTTTGGATAAAATATAACAGTTATATGGATGCTCTAAAATACTGTTGAGTTTAAAAATAAAAAAATAAATGCGCCTCAGAATAAGAAGATATTTCTTACAGAAAGGTCATCAATCATCTTATCTTCAAAAGAGTAGCCCTCAGTTTCTAACCAGTTGCGCTTGTACGCATCCAAAAACATGTTTGTTGCTCTGTGTCTGTGAGAGGAGACATCATTTCAGAGATGCACAAGGACATGTTGTATTTGCTAAGGGAAGAGCTGTACTTGGGAATGTTGTAAAGAGGCGTCATCCTGAAACAAGCCACTACAGCCCTGCGGCGCTGTTTAGACAGCAACTTGTGCCAGACCATTTTCTTGGATTTGAAAGGATGTTCAGTCTGAGGACAGAAGAATTATTAAAGAATATGTACGTATCACTGAATATTTTTTTTATTATTACAAGCTTATTTTTTGCAAGTAATACTTACTACTTCAATGTGGTAGAGAACAGCAGACACCTCTTGAACTCTTTTGACCACTTTCTCAGGGTCCTCTGCATCCTCAGCTTTGCCAGACATTTCTTTATAAAGAGACATTTGCCAACGCATAGCTGGGTCTTCCACCTGACAACAGTAATTGATGTAAATAATGCATTTTAAATGAAGAGAATGCTGAAACAGTTGTAAAGACATACCTTGCCCTGTAGATGCAGATTATTGTGCAGGAACTCCCTCACTTCTTCATCTGTGTCTTTCTATAGCACAAAAATATCCATATTAATTAACAGCAAAGTGAATAAACATGTTTTATTACCATAAAGAACTGTAGCCCTAAACGATACACAGTAATTTACCAGTGAGTATCTGATCTTGGCTAGATTGATAAGTTCTTGGTCAGCAGGAGAGCACATGTTAAGGCCAATGGGCAACATTTTCTTCAATGCTGCCACGATTAGAGACGTCTGGACAGAGTAGCGGTCACCGCGTTTCTTCTTCTTTGTGCGCTCCTGCTCTGAGCCCCCAGACTACAACAGAAAACAGAGGATTAGTTGGATTTGTTGGTGCCGAAAAACCAAGAACCAGGACAGATGCGATACAGCCATGTTTTACGACATCAAAGGCTCCTCTATTCTAGAAAGCTGAGACACTGGAGACAAACCACATGTGCACACATGCTTTACAGTTCATTGGCTAGAGTATACAGCAAATGAAAGCTAGACAAAAAATTTCTATGAACACAGAGACCTTTGTACTGCATTTTCTGTTTACATACGATGCAGCTTCACTGTTAGTAGAGCGACCATCAGACAGCAAAGGCCCTTGGGGTCAGCTCCAATGCTCTGAGCTCCTCTCAATCTTCTCCTTTAACTACAGATGCCCATTACTGGCTGTTGTTTGTTATTACAGTGCCACTTCTTAAATACTTAAGACACATGCATCATAGATTAATAATATTTAAGCGGGAGAAGATGGATGGATGGATGGATGGACATATATTATGTTTTTGGGGAAAAGAGACACTGTAATTAACAGATAACAGAACTTAGTGGCAGCAATGTTCAACTAGTAGTTGAGGAATGGAGGTTTAAGCTTAAAAGCAAACAATAAATCACAATAGATTTTATGTGACATCACTATTATTTTACAGTATATTATAAAAATGAGTGAGATTATTAGATATGAAGGTAAACGTTAAGATGGTGAAATGCTAATGAGATACTATTACAACTCCATACATAAAGCAAATAAAGCTACTTTATAGATGAAGTCAATACAATACAGCAAATCTTCCCCAGAGTCAAAAAGATTTACCACAAGAGCTGAAAATTCAAGCATCAACCATATCTATCACATCTTTATCCAAATAAGAAATCATTTTGAAAACAAACTTTTCAATCGAACACAAACAGGGTGATGGTGCCCGGTGGCAGAGACTTTACACATATATACAGTATACAGTATATAGAATATACAAAATACCATACAGTACTTTGAACTGCAAAACCGAGCGCCATGAAACCTCACAGGCTTCTACACTCTGCAGAGCCACTCAAGAGCTCTCTTCACACACAAGACACAGAGACGGACACTGTCCAAACACTTTATACACATGTTACACCCTTTGTGTCATCTCTATCCTGTCTGTAGTAGTTATATTACCTTGGGATCAGTGAGGGCACACTTAATATTCCAGTATCACTTACAATAGCAAAAATAATACTTATAGGGCTAAATTTTACCTTGATCTCTATAATAATGTTTTTTTTCTTTGTGTGGACAAATATTTGTGTAAAAATTGCAATTTGTGTGTCAAGTGTCGTAATCCATGGGAGAGTTTGAAAGCTTCCCCGGATCAGGGTGCCATGCGGTCAGCACAGCTCTCGTGCACAAACTCAGTCTAACCTCTGCATCTCCGGCCTAGTCACCCGCATCCAACCGTCACAGGATATGAGGAAAAAACATAGTTAGCAACACCTCAGTCACCGCTGACTAAACCAGCAACTAAAATTAAAGGGATACAAATAAATTAGTATTTTAATTTATTTATAAAACTACAATAACGCATCTGCTCAAAATGGGAAATTTTAGTAAGTTATCATTGATCATGAGTTAGTAGTTCAGCGCGAGTGGTTTTTAAAATACACTTTGTAGCTTTGGCTCTGCTCACCTTGCTCATCTTGCTCTTGCTGTCTGCTGTGAGGAAAGACATATTGTTGATCTCGTTCATCACCACAAAGTTTTGCTCTTCCCTTTTAAAGTTCTGTGAAGAAAATTGTACACAATATATAATGTATGTAATTTATAATGTATATAACATGTAATACAACACATGACAACAACCCAGAGTAAAGGGAATGCAATAACTTACATGAGACTTTGACCAAAAGATGAAGACTTCTCCGACCATCCTAAATAAATCCTCTGCATCAGGATCGGGACAGGTCAACCACCTTGCTCTAGAAACAGAAAAATAAACATTTTTAATATATGCTAAATTGCACACTTAACCAGTCATGCATCTAATAAAAAGTGTGGTCACCTATTATTATCCACATAGCGGATAAGCAAGGGGTAGAGAGCGTACAGGTCTCGACAAAGTACAGCAAACTCATCACGGATTGTCCCGTTCTCACTGTCCACTTCTGTCTTGCCCTCCATGCGCAGATGGTCCTCTTCAGCCACCACTTTGGACGAACGTTTCTTCAGCTTCTCCATGGTGGGGATGAAGTGTGATTTCAGCATCTCAGGCTTGGCTCTACTTACAATGGGCTGAGCAAAGACTGGAAAATGATGCACAGTTAGCATTCAGATAACATACCAAACATTTAACTTTTATTTTTGCTCACTGACCAGCTAATCTCTTCATCCAAGAGGCCTCATCTATACCCAGGTTGTTTACCACAATCTTCATGATGCTTCCCAGCAGCTGGTTGAGCTGTTCAGAAGTAACATCAGTGCAGAGTTGACCTTCTTGCTCAGGAAAGTTCTCTGGTCCTCTCTCCCACCAGCGAGGCAAGTAGTTACATAGCATAGGCAGCGTGATCTCAATGACATGAGGCATCTCTGTGTAACGAGCTCCAGAATCAGCAAGATCATGGATTTCCTTTATTAAGATTTCCAGTTCTGGGATATCAGGACAAAGCTCCTCTACTTGGTTTGGAAGACCCAGGACTAGACAAATGGAGAAAGGCAGAGTCAGAATATTTTTTTCTATAATGGATTGATAGGCATTGTTAAAAAGAAAATCAAATGTACTTGATCTCTCTCTTGGTGTCTTGGTAGTGTAAACGGAAAATGAGTTGAACTCATTGAGTGCTGGTTCAAGGAAGGCTACAGGCATTGCTGCTGCCAAGTGTGCCAAGCACTCCCCAAGGGCTGGACGCTGCCTGCACAAAGAGAAGCAGAGGCAGAGGTGAATAAAAGGACTAATCTATACAATTATTTTTAAATAGCAAATCAAGGGATGTGCCAACTTACTTTTCTACATGTGGAGTCTTTACAGTGCCCAAAGAATAGATACTGCACATAATGCGGTAGCATGATATTTGCAAGTCATCCACTTTAATATGAAACGTACATGTATATTATGAAACATATGTAGAAGGAAAATGTAAATAACTATAAAGTGTGACTTACAGATGACATCATCTCCAAACTGGTGCTGAGCGATGTGGTCAAACAGAGTGGTGAGCACAGGGAGCAGGGCTATGGTGGTGTAGTTGATGTTTTGGGACACACCTTTGACCTACAAACATATTCAGGTCAATAACACTCATCCACAGTGCAGACATTTAAATGACCGTTCCCAACCTGGTTTCGACTGGAAACTTTTCCTAGTTTTAGATTTTCAACCATTTTCTCAATGTCATCTGCTGCACTCTCAAAGAACTGCCGAAGGCCGGCCTTCACAATCTCTGGGCCCGATTTCATTACAGTTCTTGTGGGAAAAAAAGAAATAATGTTAAAAAAGTAGTAATATTATTTTGAGTTTCTAATTCCTAATTTTGATGTTTTGAGAGTTACCTGGCATCCAAAGAGCGTGAGAGAATGTGAAGACAGTTAACAACTGCACCTGCATCAGTTCCTATACAAAAAATATAAATACTCAGAAACTCGATTTCTTTTGAGAAAATAATATTTTTAAATAAAATAAACAACACAGCACTAGTCCAAAGCATGACGTAAATGCTTACTTCGTCAAATCAATATTATGTACATCATTTACTTGGCTAGTAAATGTATTAGTAAACCACCAGACTATTTAAAGTGCGATGGTTTGACATTTTTGTCAACTAAGATTACAACATGTGCTAAAAAAACAAAAAAACAAACTCCAAACAAATAGATAATGTAAAATGAACATTGCAGAAAACCTAAACCAAGCAGAAGCAGGGCTAACACAGACAAGTAAAAGATGCAGGACAGGAGTAAATATGGTGAATGAAAGAGATTCTGATCCACAAAACTAAAAGTAAAATCAGTGACAGCCATCATGCAAACTCCTTACCAAAGAGAGATACTCTGTGCCTCACCAAAGCAGCCAACTTACAGAAGATACTATGGTAAAGGGAGAAAGAGGAGAGGTGGAAGGGGCATTAAGGGAAGAAGGTGATGAAGACATTTAAGATGACAAGGTAAGCACATTTAAGAAATACATTAACAGTAATGGCAGAGAGGGCAGACAAACTATTAAAGACACAAGGTGGATCAAACGATTTTGAAGTAAAATGTATAAGTAATTTAATTTATTCAAATAACCTGGCAATCATCTCTTTTTCCTTATTGGATGAATGGCCTCCACTACCCAGGACTTTGGCAGGAGTGGACAGGAAGTAGAGACAGTGGTTCTTGAAATACTGATTTACAAGTGGCAAAAGGATCTAGAAAAAAATACACAATTGCATATTATAAATCAATAGCCACTTTTAGTGGTCATTTCAATAATATACTATATTGTACACATTTTTTAAAAAAATAAATCTTATCTACAATTTACCTTGGCAAAAAACTTGATCTCTTGTTCGTGGGGTGACTTCTCCACTCTTCCACTGCTAACTACAGCCTCTGTTTGAAGGAATGCCAATCACAATATATAAGCACAGACTGAAGTGAAGCAATTTTATCATTATTAACAAATTTAATTACCAAGATGAGCAATGAACTCCTGTGCAATGTCCATCCATTTAAGAAGTTTTTGAAGGAAGCCATAAGCAAAACGCTTCTCAATGGATGAAATGTCCTGCTCCATGTCCTTCAGTCCCCTGGTTTCAAAGATGGCAGCAATTACAATTAATGCCATAAATGAATAATGAACTATATTCAGATTTATAGTTAAAAGCCTGTTTACCTTGTGACAGCATATCCATTGAGTTGAAGGAACTTGAGCAGATCCTGGGCCTTCTCTCTGTCCCTGGCCTTCTCCTTGGCCGTTAGGGTGTCATAAGGCACAAGCAAAGGATGAGTGCCACCACCTTCAATTGTAATAATTTAATTTTAGAAATTCATAAATATATTTCAATAATGCAAGAAAACTTTAGACCCAATAACAAAACCTCAAGGGAAAATACTACCTAGTCTATTTTACCTTTGGACTGAAGTTCCAGTTTCTTCTTCCTCCCCCAGGTGTTGTGATAGTTCTCAGCTAACTGCTCAGCCATGGACTACAGAAAGAAGAATGTAGCAGCATTTATGTATGCGGTATACTGAGTAGAAATAATTATTTTACAATTATGAAAAAGAACAATACCTGGAGTTCTCGAGACAAAGCCATTGCTGTGATGTCTATTGGTTGAGGGCTGTAGCCATGACTTGGATCATATGTGGCCTGACAATATTTGTAGATTCATTATTATTAATCAATTTTGAGTCATTTAGCTTTTATCAAAAGCATCAGTGAAACACAGGTTTAATACCTGCGCAGTTTGGGAGATTTTGCGTGTGGTAGCCGCTTTCTTTTCAACTTCTCCCTCTCCATCTCTGGCTTTTTCCAAGGTCCATTCCCATGCTAACATTGCTTTAATGGATTCCTTTATAGGCCATCGATAAATCTCCTTATCCTAAGGAACAAAAAGGGACAATCTCGTTAACATATGGAATCAGAAGTTTAAAAAAAATACAAATGTTTATGCAAAATTACCTTTTCAGAGAAGGTTTTGTATGGCCGGAGCATTGGATGCGTTTTGGCATTCTCATCCAACACTTCACCATAGGTCCAGTTGTTTTGGATCTGAAATTATTTAGTTTACAATTAAGTGCATATTCAGTGAAAAGAGCCCATTATAATTTAATTAGCTACTGACCTTTTCAAAAGCCCATCTGTCATGCGTATGTTCTGCATATTTGTTGATAAAACCATCAAGTCGCTCAGGGATGATAGTGCTAAAAAAAGTGGATAGGAATTAAAACTATGACAGCTGCAATGCTATAAATACAGTTACTGAAAACAGAGCAATGGTATCATGTAAGAAAATAAAGATCTCAACACTCACTTGGTGGTCTCCACAGGTTTAGGGTCAAAGTTGCCTTCAGCATCCACAGAGGCCTTCTTTTCAGTGTGGGATGAGTAGGTAGCATCAACATAGTCGGGAGGGATGGCTCCAGCAATAGCGCAGAGGCAGGGCATAGCAATCTTGAAGAGCTCGGCATCAAATTTCTAGAGTTGTCATAGCAAAATAAGTTTAACACAAGACAAGCACTGACTAACTTTATTATAACTTTATTTGTTCAAATGAATCTTTCACCTTGTGTGCCAAAGATTCAAAGATTCCCCAGAATAGTTTTCGGGAGAGATGCAGCTCCTCCTCTGAGGTCACCCCAAAGTTAGCCCATCCATTAGGCAAACAGTAATACTTCCAACAGCGCTCATAGTGATTGGTCAAAAGCTGAAATTACAGAAAAAATACCATAAGAATTACCATAAAAAATATTTATAAGAATAATACATATAGCTATAATGACTTTTAAAACTAACCTTAAGAGGCATCTTTGCATATTCATTAAGGATTGGCACATCAAATACCAGCCGTCTAAGCAAATGCTGCAGCATTGATGGTCGTAGATATCTGTTAAAATTTTAAAAGTGTGAGTAAGTAATGAAAACATTTAACATAACATAATATTCATGCAAACATTTCACATCATAAAATATAATCAAATACAAAATTTGGACTGACTTGCAGAGAGACATGAGGCACTCCTCAATGACATCTCTCTGAGCCTTGGTTAGAGCTCGGCCACGGGACAGCCTGTAGATAGTGTGGAGCATGGAGTCAATCATGATTGCCCGATGGTCTGTCCCAGCGAAGAGGGGGGCACATTTGGTAAGAAGAGGCAGCACAGCGGAGCA
>JACN01030753.1:0-14062 GCA_000787155.1 Scartelaos histophorus | reverse complement strand
ATATTTAAATCACTATGTTACCTTTTATTGCCTTGAAAATCCTCTATACTCTCCTAATTCAGAGTGCTAATGAAACTACTGCACATCACATCAGGTTTGTGAAGTTGTAGTATAATATTTTGTATCATGTTTGTGTATATTTATGGAGAATTGTCTGAGTGACTGAGTATTGGACTGAGTATTACTTAAACATGCATGGATGACATATAAAACCACCTCAGGTATGTTTTTGATAAAGGAACAACATTAGAACATGGTAGAAATCTTTTTAAAAATCGATTTTCCATTATACCCCTTTTTAAGTCCGGATCTGGTCTGGACTTTGCACCTTAAGTCCATTAAGCGAGGCACAGCTTGGCCGTAGAAAGTTGTACAGTTGGTTTGCTTTAAGCTTTGTCTTTGATGCGTTGCAAAAGCATTGGTAGTAGATGCATGTTTTTCTTGTCCTGGTGGTGCATCTGCTTCAAAGAAAACAGGCTTTGAGAAAACCTGTCAAGATGTTGTTTTTATATTGAAAAAAATCCATTATTCTGAGGCTTTGAATACTGCATGAGTTGTGTAGTCCTCTATCTTTTATTTATTTATTATTATTTTTTCCTTTTTTTTTTAAGTACAGCCTTTATTTATTGATTTTATTATTTTTGTTCCGTGATTTTATTGTTATTATTTTATTTTATCCATTGATTTTATTAGTTCCTTTTGTCTGGAACATAATTTTGCTGACTGTTCAGAGTTAAATCTTCTCCAGTGGTATGTGAAGCACTTTGGAAACAGTTTTGTTTATAAAATGTGCTATATAAATAAAGTTGGATTGGATTGAATTGGAAAAACACTGAGTAAAAAATGCACTAGTGCTTTTCTACACCGTGGAACTTATCTATCTTGTATTTATTTATGAAAAAAGATTATTAAAAACTATTTATTCATAAAAAAAGGGGGAAAAACTGAGCTGGCAGTGTAATCTGCCTGACACGAAGGAAATAGTTAAGTTTAATGCCATACTGTGGAACTTTCCAAACAAAACAATACCATGGAAACAAGCAGGTGGTATTTTTATTGTGTCACCGCTCCACAGATCTGATCTTTTACCACGGGCCTGGTAGCATCTCCATGGAAAGCAATAATATCTCCAAGGAAAAGTGAGCTCTGACTAGAAGTTCCTGCCCATATAAATACATTTTGACCAATAATTATTTTTAAACGCCCATTTTGAACAATATGCTCCATCCATATGAATCTGGAAAAGATAATAGCCATATTTTAACAAGCTTTTATCACGCAGACATAGATTTATATGTGTGACATCTGATCCTTACAACTTACAGAACTAATTTCCTAAATACAAGATCTCCGGGGAGCATCAAATTTCAGCTTTTGTTTTCTTACCTACTTGTTTAACCGGAGCAATATCTCGTCTTTACCCATAATCCCCCGTAGTCCTGCCTTATGCGCATTTACGAGCCGTCATTTTACCCCGTTGCGGTCGCGTCTGAAATGAGGCGGAAAAATTGGCGTTGAGAAGACGAGGCTCCGTTGGTGGGCCGTGGGGTTCCATATCAAAGTCCGACCGCAAGGAGGATTTATTCCCTCGAAACGCTGCAGGGGCGGAGCATTTTTACCTGTTTTTAGAGTGGATACATGAAAGGGTGAACGGTCAATAGTGAAGTGCAATTTGGGTATTGTTAACGGGACCTAGCAGGGCTGTTTGCAGCGTGGTCGAGGCCCCAGGTAAGATAGGATTACCTAGCCCCCCCCACCCATGTTTTTCTTTTGTACTCAACAGGATGACTGCTAGCATTGGTTCAAATTTTTTAAAAAAAACCTGCAATATTGTTTTTATTTTGTCACTAAAAAAACTGAATTCTTATAAAAAATATTGGTTCGTTAAAGTGGCATCATGTTTGACCTTCTGCTAGAATATTTTTGGTGCTTAAAATGGTTAAAATCTAAAATGGTTTAGTTCACTTCTGCACCAGGGACCCACAGTTAGGACTATTCTCAGTGGAGGATTTTTACCTGTTGTGAATGTTGAGCGCAGAAAGACCTGAGACAAACCTGGAACCTTCTTGCTGTGCGACGAGAAAGCTAAAAAATAATTGTTGCCTGATAAAATACTTCCTGCCAAATCTGAGGTTCTAATGGCACTCGAAGCACTTTATATCAATGAACCACTCATCCTTTCACGCACATATTCATACACCAGTGCACACAGACAATAGCGTAAGAGAAGTTAAATAATTTATCCTCCACACACATCTCTCAGTTTAATATTGACTCACGATCATCTTCCCTTGGCACCATTGGCACATTATCTAAACGGTGGCATATTGCTGTTGAACCGGTGCCTACTGACCTTTATAGTCTCACCCACTTGCTTTATAAACCTCCTACTTTGGAATCATAGTCAGGGAGCTTAAAAACCCAAAGATTCACTATGTTCACTTTTTGAAATCATACTATTGATTACTACTACAGATTTTTCTGTATTATTCATGGTAAATACATTTCTCCTGCTTAAGACGTCCAGGTTTCCAGCTTTTTTTACAGTCGTCCCTCACTATTAACGTGGTTTGCCTTTCGTGACTTCGCTGTTTCTTTTGTTTTTTGTTTTTTAGGGCGTATGAATGTGCATTGTGTTCTGTGTCCTGATTGGCTAAAGGAGAACCTGTGCGTTGTGACCATCATCCTCCATGCTGAGTCTCCTGTACAGTACAGAATAGGGCTGTGCATTACCATGAGTCTGACGATACTGTACATATCATGATCTGCAGGTCATGATTCGATATATCAAATTGTGATTATTTACCAATACTAAAACAAAGGGCGATATATTGGGATTTCTCAATAATTACTTCTATTAATACAGTCACTTGCACCTTCACCAGATCACAAGAACATAAAAATGGTGAAATCATCAGAACAGTGAATCCAACTAATGAATTTTTGTGAAAAATATATTGAAAAATAAATAGATTCTGATGCACTTTGAGTCTATTTGAGAATTGTGCAATGAATTATCACGACTTTTTCTTACACCCTTATTACAGAATGTGTTGAGCCAAATTTACATAAATGTTCAATTGCTAGAAGCAGGACTCTGAAGAGCTGTATGTTTGCAAGTTTTCTCCCCGACAAAACACAATGTCAATGAAACATTCTGCACTAACAAAGGCTCCTGCGGTCGCCCCAAAATGCAGAGGAAGATGCTAAACAACGCACAAAAAGTTGGACTTCTGGACATGCTGGAGGAAGGTAGAATTACACAACTGCAGGACGCTATTACTGAAAAAATGAATCTTCGGTCCATTACATTAAAAAGCGGAAAAATAACATAAGGATGTTTTAACAAGTTTTAATCTACACAGGTTTGAACTTTGAGAGAAATGTGAAAAATGTAAATTCCTGTCTGAGAAAATTGTATAAAGTGTGTGATGAGGGGTTTTAATCCAATTAAATTTATTTTTGTATAGCCCAAAATCACAAAAATAGTTATCTCAGCCTTTACAGGTTTTACAATTATTTTTGTATAGCCCAAAATCCCAAAAATAGTTATTTCAGCCTTTACAGGTTTTACAGCCTTAAAACATTTATAATAATTAAAAAACAATTACAACTTTGCAGATATTGCACCTATTGTGGGTTATTTTTAGAGCGTAACCCCCACGATAAACAAGGGACCCCTGTAATTCCACTCTTTCTTGGACAAGCTGAAAACTTCTCCAACAAATAGGGCCCATCCTGGAAATCATGAAAACTTGTGCTTAGAAGGGAGAAGTGTGTCCAGGCTTTCAACTGTTACACTATTGTACTGCAGCATGAACATTCACTACAAGTTTTTCATATACAGACATTCCTCTGTTGTATTGGTTTATCATTTTGGTTCATATTCCTTTTTTGTTCTCATGTTATAGTCTGTGAATTGTTTGTTCTTAAGCATCCAGCCCCACTTATTAAGTATTTTAAGGTACTTGGGTCCTGATCTTCTGGAGTTGCTTCTTGCTTCTGCTGAATAATACATCAATATCACACTGCGTTCATCTGTGAGAGCAGGAATTGAATCGCCAACCTTTGAATCACTGGACTAAAACTCTACGAACTGAGCTACTCAACTCAATTTTTAGATGAGGTTTGGTTATTTCTTTCAAAAACAGTGAATTTCTCATAGATTTTATAGAATTTTGGGCACTAACCTCGGATATTCTCACGTCATATCGTACAATATTATGAAAGCGCCACAAAATAAGGTGCTTTTACTATATTGTAGGATTTGATGTGTTACTACTTGATAGTACCGTGTCTCCTTTGAAGTACTTGGGTACACACAGTGAGTGCTTGTGCAGGCTTGATGGATGGACATACATGTGACTCATGCTTTCTCTCATAGTGGGACATTCTTATGGCGTGACTCAGTGGCCCTTGACTCAGTCGGACTCACACCACGCATCCTCCAGGCCAAAGATGTCTGCGAGGATCAAAACAGTCGCATTTAGTTAGTCACGCTTTTGCTGATGAGTTTTTGAACATACGCTACAACTCATTACAAGTCAGAAATTTGTGTTGTAATTTGCAGCAAACTGTCACGGCGCAAAGGTTAAATGTGCATTGTGTAACTTTTCCATGGAGATGTCATTGTTTTGTCTGTATTTGTTTCTCGGTGTGGTATTAAACCTTTGCATCTTCATGGAGACCAAACCAGACCAAGTTACAGGTCAGATCTGTGGAGAGGTGACCCCGCTCACAGACAGAATCCTTGTTTTTCTCTGTATTTTTGAGCTATAAACCCACCTATACTTGAATAAATGTAAAATAGAGCTGTTTAATGTCACACTGTGGAACATTCCAGACAGAGCAGTGACATCTCCATAGAAACAAACAGGTTATGGACCCCCAACTGAAAAGTTACAGAGTGCCCTTTAAGTATATTTAATGTGCTAATAGGGAAATATGTGTTCTGCTTTTGACCCATCTTTTAATGCCTTTTAATGTCGAATACTCAGTACTTAGATCAATACATTTGTAAGCTTAATTCTTTAATAAAATAAGCTGCATTTTACTTTTATTACATATTAACTGTTAACACACAATATATTTAGAATCACAGTGTCACTGTCTTGAAAATGCAATATTCAATTAAAACAGCATTTCTCTGCTCCAGCTCCAGCTCCAACTTCTGAGCGGTATCACAACACAATCAGGGCGCATTGTGAAGTTTTGTATCATATTCTTGTATATTTATGGAGAATTGTCGTGTGGGGGCATGGGGGGTGTAGGGTTTTGGGTGGAGCTTAAACATAAAGTAGGTGTAGACCTTTTTCACAACACCTGGTAATGTCGCGATGTAGCGTAAATGTGACTTCTTATGCAGTTCTGTGGCAAAATATCTGTGGAAATGTCTCGGGTATTTTCCACCAGCTTCATAAATGTGTCTACTCCATCACCAAGTCTTCATCCAACAAGGGCGACAAAGGACATATTCTGTCCATGGAGAATTTATCCACAACTAACAAGGTGAAAAAGATGAAAACTTAACATTATGGTAATAAATAAAAGACATTTCCACAGATATTTCGCCATAACTGGAAGTCACGTTTACGCTACATCGCTGCACTTCTGGGTGTTGTGGAAAAGCTCTATTAAGGTAGTGCCTGGGAGAGATCACTAAGTTACTCAAACATGCATGAATAACATTTAAAACCTCTTTGGGCATGTTTCTGATGAGGGAACAATGTCAGAAAAGAGGTAGAAAAAATGATTTAGCATAATATTTTAAGGGTCCCTCGGTAGGTTTTCAAAACTAGACTGTGATGTGTCTTGCTCAATAACACAGCTTGATCCAAAAACGTTCCTATACTGACCGTACATTGAAATTTAAACGTAAAAAAGCCACTATCACTGAAGCAGCTAATTATATTTTGACATAGCCACGTACTGTGCAATAGATCTGTCTCGAACCCTTAAACAGTCTTCATTTTCCATGGTATCAGTTGCTTAAGTTGCAGCCTGTATCCAAGACGGTAACTTTAGCCACTTAGCTAATGGTTTGGCTAATCTGTCAGGTGAGCAGCAGCCTCGTACTCACTGCTTTTACGCTGTTCAATTATCAAACAACTCGTGGTGATCTGCTGGAGGTTCTGAATCCTTTGGTTAAGAGGACACTTACTGTTGTCTCATGTTCACATTGAAAAGACCATTTAAAATAACTCTGGGTTTTGATAATAACAAATTACTTGATACTCAATACCAGTTTGGATGCTACTCTTTCAGCTTTAAATCATAATACTTTCTTTGATATTCTCATGTGGTCTTATATCTGTGTACTCCCCGCTATTCCTCCAAATCATCACATTGCATGTTCTTGCATCATATTTATGTTCACATAGAGCGCGGAAACCCGACCGAAGTCTGACGGGACAAATATTTAGAACTTATGTCGGGGCTCAGGTCGGACTCGGACACATCAGAGCGTCTCCTGTTTCCTGTCTGCAGTAAAACTCATTTTGAGACTCTGAAGTGTTCAGAGATCAGAGCTCTGCACTTCTAGTTTCGATATAACTCAAAACTGTGTTATTATTATGTGTGAAATGTGGTGCAGAGCTTCAGATGCAGGGTTTTTAAAGCATAAAAGATTAGAGCTAAAGTCCACAGGAAGTAAAGTCACTATCGCTAATGTGCAGCTTTACCCTGGAGCGCTGTGTGGATAAACAAACACACGTGAACTACTTTGCCTTTTACTGTTAAATGACGCCTCAAACTGGATTAATCACAGTGTTTTGTGGACTGGATGCCATTACATGCGGAGGACAATTTCTATGGACAATGTGGATGACTGTGAGGAATAAAGTGTTCTCATTATTTTCCCCATATCACAAGTTTGTGTTTTGCATCATTGTTCGTGTGCAGGCCACACAAACAATATCCTACATGTGTCATTAGTAGGAGCATGAAAATAGTGTGATTCTAATTGTGTCGGTTTTGGACACAAATATCTGAATGCCTGTCAAGCTCCGGTCAAATGTTTCATTGGACCTGGAAGTCGTGTGTGACGTCAGATTTACAAGCTGAATAGTGATCCGGGGCGTATACTAGTCTATGTGCTCTTATGCTGCATTCTGTGGTGCTTGGAACTCAGAGATTTTCACTTCGATAAAGTGCAATGGAATGACCACTCAAACTGAGGTTCAAAAACACAAACTCTGACTAGTCTTTTGCAAACTGAGTCGGCTGGATTAACGTCACTAGAAATATCGTCGCACATGATAAACTGGGAGAATTTAGTTTTGGTCATTTTCATATGTTAGGTTGTTTGTGGTTATGCTGTGTCTTCTAAAAACTTTGTAGTGACTTTTACACTTTCTTTCACATCATTTGACATTTTTTTCTAAACCTGTAATAGTCAGACTACCGTAATTAAACTTTTTCAGGCATCCATACTTTCCCAATAGAACGCATTTACACGAATGTCGGGAGACTAGGACATTTTTTTCTAAACCTGTAATAGTCAAACTACCATAATTAAACTTTTTCAGGAATCCATATTTTCCGAATAGAACCCATTTACAATTAATGTCGGGAGAACTGACTCATAAAAGGTTCACTTCTGTCCTGTGAATGTGACTTTTTTTTAGTATCGATACCTGCTCAAATCAGTATTTAGTTTCAATACTATTTCTAGTACTTTTGACAACCCTTATATGCAGCTCTTGAACACCCTTAGCCTAGTCTTTGTATTTCCTTCTGCTTTTTATTACACTAATGCATCACAACAATGCATTTTGGTATCGTGACAAGCCTGTGAAGTCTTTTCCGTGTGCACATCATCTTCGTTTGCTAACCTTTGGCCTTCCTTGTAGTCCTCGGCGCGTTGTAAAAGTTAACATAGCACCACTGAATTCTTGGGCTTCGCATGTCCAACAGTTTGTCTATTCTTACATGCACACCCTGGCCCCTGTGCCCCTCGCTCCTCGCCTATGTCAAGTGTTTACTCAGAGCCTCGGCGGGGCTTTGACGTCCCCCGACACATGTCTCACCCGCGGCCGACTACATTTCCCGAGATGCCTTTCAAAGCGCTGCCAAAACAGGCCCTAAAACCTCCGAACTCGCACGTCTCCGCACGGCATCTCGCGCTCCGCCGCCGCAGCTTTCGCTTCCTGCATGGGTCAGAGGTGAAAGGTCGGAGGGTCGCGGAGTTGCTGCGGCTTGCCGATGTGTGGTCTGGTTTGTTTTAACTGGCCTGTGGATTTTACGAGTTATAGCTGTTCCCTGTTGTAGTTATCCAGGCTTAGTGCCAGTTAGTCGCTCAAAACTATGATAATTTGAGCATTTTTTTAAGAGTTTTCGAGGATTTTTTTGTGGAAATGTGTAAGGCTTTGACTCCCAGTGGTCTTAATTACTATAGTGTTGTGCTTGGGTCCAAAGTTGGTAATGTAATATCCACCATATTGAAGTGGATATTGTCTGAAATTGTACTCATGGGTAACGTACATAATATGAAAACTTTAAGGTGCAACTTTTGTGGTGTAAGGCCCATTGTATGTTTTTGTCTGTGAACCTGTTATTGCTTTGTCTGGAATATCTCACAGTGCGGCATTAAACCTTTCTATCTTCATGGAGACCAAACCAGACCAAGTTACAGGTCAGATCTTTAAGAAGGCGACCCCGCTCACAGTCAGAATCCTCGTTTTTCTAGCCATTTTTGAGCTATAAAACCATCTGTAATTCAATAAATAAAGTAGAGGAATCCTCGTTTTTCTAGCCATTTTTGAGCTATAAAACCATCTGTAATTCAATAAATGTAAAGTAGAGCTGTTTAATGTCACACTGTGGAACATTCCAGGTGGAGCACTGACATCTCCATAGCAACAAGCAGGTGTTGGACCCTCAGCCAAAAAGTTACATAGTGCACCTTTGATGGAAGTAAAAGTTGTCATCCAAAACATGTATTGAATATACTAGTATTAGTGCTAGTAATCCATGAATAGTTGTTGTAGTATCTAATCTATAATCTAATATATCAAATCTAATCTAATATATTTATAATCTAATAATCTAACTTGGAGGCTGATATCGTCAACATTCTCTGGGGTTTTGTTGCTAGATGAAGGCACTGCACCGTCTGAAGCTCTGTTACTCAAGCTAGAGTTTAATTTGGGCATTGTTTTAACACAATTTGACCAGAAAGAACTGACTTAGATGAGCTGATTTGCGCTGTTAAATAAATCTCTCACACAAAAAGTACCCAAGTAAGTTAGCATTAGCCAAAAGTTTTTTGCTCAAAATCAAACTCCTAAACAGGACCATGACTCGTATTGATCACAGGCTCCTGAAATTCACTGTTTAAATCCATTTACTATACTTATATATTTTTTATCAGATCTTAAAACCTTTTTTGAGCACCGTTTGCAGTGTGTTGTGCCATCATAGTAACTGCTTCACATTCTGTCCTAGAAATACAGGCAAAACCTCCCCAGAGCGTCAGCACGGCAGGTATCAATAGTTAAAATGAAGTGTTATGCGGCGTCAGCGGCGTCGGGTCTATGGGGAGGCGCACATTTAGGCTAGTCCATCATATATAAGATTTTAAATATATTAGCAAAACTTTAACACGTGCTATTAAAGGTGAATTGTGTAGGTTTTCTGGTGGAGGGTCCCTCAAAACCTTTTCTCCGTGGAGATGTTATGGCTTTGTCTTGAATGTTTCATGGAGACCAAACCCGACCAAGTTACAGGTCAGATCTTTGGAAAGGCGACG
Source organism: Scartelaos histophorus (assembly GCA_000787155.1). Lineage (NCBI taxonomy): Eukaryota > Metazoa > Chordata > Actinopteri > Gobiiformes > Gobiidae > Scartelaos > Scartelaos histophorus. The sequence goes on along the minus strand of JACN01030753.1, from coordinate 4,314 downwards.
CCGCTCACAGTCAGAACGCCTGTTTTTCTCTGTATTTTTGAGCTATAAAACCACCTGTAAGTGAATAAATATAAAGTAACAATAAAATATCCATAGAAACAAGCAGGTGACGGACCCCCAACCAAAAAATTACACATCAAACATATCACTCAATCGCAGCTCAAATCTGTGTCACGATAAAACTCCTTCAGGCTTTTCCAGTGTTCCAATGAACTCTGATATAGTCGTTCTATTTGAGGACATGTTATTGTAAATTCCACGTATGTTTAAATAGTGCTGGACTTCTTGACCTGGGTTTGCAGCAGCTGTAAAGGTTGTCAATAAGAAGTCTATAAAAGGAGGCCAGGCTAAAGTTAGCGCAGGTCAACAAACAAGAGCTCAAAGCACTGCAAACAAGAATGAATGTAGCGTAGGACTATTTGCGTTTAACAGGAGTCGGCAGGAGGGGCAGGTGTCTGTTTACTTTCTGATTCATAACTTACCTGGAAGTTCAAATTAGCAATAGATGTTAAAGAAGACATATTGTGATTTTTTTTTTCCAGGTATTATCAGTGTTAAAGGGCCCAAATGAGACTATTTTCTGATTTATGTTACAGTGTTTCCTTATGACAAACACATTTTCTACACTTTCACTTAAATTATTTGGATGATTTCAGCCCTACAATCTCCAAACTCTATGCAACAAAATGTAAAAGGTTGCTTCATGACATCACAAGGTGGAACAGAGCATTTAGAGCTTTGGAGATGTAGACGGACTAATAAAAAAGAGTTACTCAAATCTGTGAATGAAAACACAACTTAAGCTGTTTTTTTAAGAGGAAACAACATTATAACATGACTTAAAGTTCACAAGAGTCAATTTTAAGTAATATGGACACTTAAAAATACAACATAAACTGATCTTTATTTAATATTTTTGATCTAAAGCGGCTTAAATTGGAACTAAACATCTTTTTTCACTGCTAAACTGATGTTTGAATCGCTTTATCTGCTGTTCTTTGAAAATTTTGTCCAAACCTTTTTGCAAAATATGTAAATTTACAGCCTAAATCTTGTAGTTGGTGACATCACACAGAACTGCATGAATTAAACCTGAAATACAAAAAGTAAGTGAAAAAGTTCCACATAGTAAGCTTATAAATAGGGAGCACTGTTATAAAATGGTAAAAATGGGCAAATATGTTGCTTCTAATGATCCTATATTATTCGTAGTTTTTGTAGTACTTTGTGACACTGTTAAATTAGAATTATCACATATACTTTTTGACACTGTTAAATTAGAATTGTATCACGTATAACTCCAGATAATATGCTTAAAATGTATCAATAATGCATGAAAACAAGAAAAATCAACTCTGTCCCAGTACTGAAGGGTCTCAGTTGTGGTGTACAAAACAAAGAAGCAGATTAAATGAGGCTTAAAACATTAGCTGTGCAAACTGAACCTGGTTAGGGTCAATGTAGACTTTATTGTATGGAAATTTCTCCTCTGCATTTGATCGATTTTTCCGAGAATCCATCTTCAGATCTTGGTTTTGATCAGGACTACCTTTGCTGGAGGATTTTCCTGATTGTGCATGCTCTTTGTTGATTGATTCTTTCTTTATTTTTACCTAATAACATCATCAAGTGGTACCAGGATGACTCAACCTTGCAAAAACCTGGTACGACAATGCTAGCTTAACCTGTAGTGCATATTTGTAGTTCTTTGTACACATTTGTAGTTCTCTGTTGACTTTCACATTAAGAAAGTATTTATGACGGGCCTTCTTCTCGCTCGGATAAGTCATGGTTTCTATCTTTCAGAGTGACGTATGTGCAGCTCTACCCAGACACGAATGGAGATAAAAGTGTTTAAGGTGAGGCTGTAAAACTTTAAAATGTCAGTTTGGAGCTTTCACTGCAGCTCGTTGGCTTAATACATGAAATAAGGTATGACATGTTCAAGGTGCGCTGACACTTTTCGGGTGGGGGTCCGTCACATGCTTGTTTCCATAAAGATGTTCTGCCTGGAATGTTCCTCAGTATGTCTTTAAAAAGCTCTACCTTACATTTATTGAATTACAGGTAGGTTTATCACTCAAAAATACCTAGAAAAACTGGCATTCGGACTGTTTTTCTCCACATTCTTCACAGATCTGACCCATAACTTGGTCTGGTTTGGTCTCTACGGAGATAGAAAGGTTAAATGCTACACCGCGAAACATTCCAAACAAAGCAATAACATCTCAATGGATGGAAAATGCACCTTTAATAGTAATATTTTTTATAATATTGGTTAAAGCATGTTCTTAATTTCAGCAAAATGGTAAAGTAATTTTGGCGGAATTTCAATTTTGTGAGTGTTTTTTACTATATAACAGAAAAAAAACAACAAAAATGGCAGTTTTGTTTTTCTTAAGCGCATATCGCATCGCAAAATGGGTGAAGTGTCTTGCCTAAGGACACAACAGTGCACACTGCAGAAAGCTTAAGATTTAAATCTATCAGAAAATGACTTAAAAGTAGTGAAATGATCTTGTTGTATGGACTTTACTTGACAAGTTCTCATAAAATAAACTCCCTCTAGGTTAGAATGAAGCAGCCTCAGAATAAGTAAGTAGAGAATAAATCAGAAAACAAGACGAATAACCTGATATAAGTTTTAAAATCTTGATCAAACCACCAACCACCAACTTTGTATTGGTGAGCATTTGCTTTAACTGTTGAGCCATTGAGTTGAAATTTGCAACTGAGTAAATTCAAAGGTTGTGTTGTTTATTTAGAAATGTAGATATTGCCTTAAATTTTAAGTATATAGTTGGATATTGTAAAATGTACATATGTTAATGGCCCATGTATTTGAGAAAAATGTGTCTTACCCCACTACACATATGTTATATAAGCAGCTCTTGAGTTCAAAATAAGTCAAAACTTTATAAAACGAAAATGTCAGAGAGCTACTCATCTTAGCGGTTGCCAGAAATTGAGAAAGTTAAGCTATGATAAGCCTTAGATGGGGAATATTTAGATGCCTATTAAACAAAAACCATGATCCATTTATTAGTGCTCAGTAAAATGACAGATTTTTAATGGTATTTAATCAGATTTGAGTTATTAAGCGCATTACATATAATTCAGAAATCCCTTGGCCAGCTACTGGTAACTCCTGAGCTACAAGTTGGAGATGCTTGGATTACATCTGATTATGAAGCATTTTACTTTCTGAATTTCATAAAGTACATGTGCTAAGCAGATTTATCCAAAACCATTGATTTGTTCCAGTTTTATACAAGAAATGGCCCAGATTTCCCTATTCTTGACCAATTTGCTTTAGCGTGAAGGCAAAACTCTGGTCAGCTGCTCAGCTTATAAATCACAAGAATCATTAGGATGCTAAGAATGCATAAAGGAAGTGAGGAGTAACTCTGGACCACTGCAAACCGGGATTGTCAAAAGTATCAGATACTTACTGATGCTAAAACTAATATCGAATCTATGTGGGTCAGTGACATGATGTGTGTCCAAGTGCAGTTTCTTCAGTTAAAAAGATTCAAATTTCATAATAATTGCCCACATCCCTGTAGTACCTCTGACCTCTATGGAGCCAAATCATTTAATCACAAATCCTGAGTTATTCTGCAGATTTTTGGGACTTAAAGTGTCAAATGTTCATGTGGTGCGACCGTCCGCCCTTAACTAAATCTAATCACATTTATTTTCTTTCTTTCTTTTTTGTCATATTTTCTAAAATGTTGTTAGTCCCACATGAAATTTCATCTTTCTTGAATAGATATTTCCCCCATAATATTCAAACAAATATTATCAGAGCATATACATTTTTTTTTTTCAAATCTCATGTTTTCAAATATCAATATCATGTTCATGTTCTTGGTCACACCACATGACATTTTTTAAGGTCATAGCCAATTCATGTATATAAAAAACACAAAAAATGCTTAATATAAATGTCAAACATAGATTTATGCAAAAATAACAACATTTTTAAATTTGCCCCTTGAAATTCCTTATACGTCAGTGACCCATATATTGAATTGAGTATTGATACTAAAAAAGTCGCATTAAGAGGACAGAAATGAGCCTTTGAATGATCTTTTGAATGCTTTAGAATGATCTGGAGCTGTATCAGAACCAGTATAAGAGCCCACAGACCACTGAGGGATTGCACAGATATAAGACCACATGGGAATTCGAAAGAAAGTGCTGTGATTTAATATTGAAAATGACTAAATATGTCAAAATAATGTGTTTTTTTCATTATCAGCGTGATATTGGAATTAGTATTGCGTATTTAAAATGGACTAGTTTTGTTTT